>JAQZBX010034169.1:0-25104 GCA_029593785.1 Cabassous unicinctus
AAAGGATGAGCATCTATATTTCCCAGATAATGCCCAAAGCTGGGATCTGGGCTATCTGCTGTTGGAAGTCTAAATTCAGAAAGTCCATCAGATGGGCAAGCCTCTTTGCTAATCACACTGAAGATATTTTCTTTCAGAAATGAAAAGGACAAAGACCAGTTTAATAGGTGACCCTAATTATGTGTCTAGCAGAAATACAGGTAACGTTCAACTCCAATCCTGGTGCAATTTATAGAAAAGAATGAGCTCAGGTTATTAGTAAAGGTGAATGACATACTTAGGAAGCATAACAGGATGAATGCCAAAAAAAAAAAAAAGCTTTTTAAATCAATATGGGTTGAATAAATATTATGTTTGAGAAACCAAATAGCTAAGAAGCCTTTTCTTTTTCTATTCTCTTCTAATATGCTGTTAGAGCACAACTTTCCTATTATTTCCCTAAATGAAATGGTTTGTATTTTAGTCAATTGTCTTCACTGAATACTGTTAAAGTGGTACAATATCCAATTATAAGCCAAAAGGAAAAGACCCACTGTAAATCAGGAAATCACACCAACTACATTGGAAATTGAACTTACCTCCCTAGTTTTACACATTTAATTTACAATAGTGGCTATGGTTTAAAAGAATTGCAATTGTATATTTGGTACTATATTTGCTCCATTATAAAAATAAATAAAAGTCTCTCTTCTGAGGTGGGGGGAGTACGTATTGAGGGAAAGCTTATTTTAAAATCTGAGCTCATCCAATATTAGATTACATGTTTGATTACTGCTCAAGTTTTCATTATTTTCTTTTCAAAAGAACTTTCACAATTTATGTTACAATGAGTAGGGAAGTTAAGAAATTATGGGCCCTCAATTCTCAATGCAGGCTTCTGCAACCCTGTTCTGTTGGGAAGGGCTTTTTTTTTTTTCAGATAAAGTCTGCTGGGACAAGCTCTGCACAGATTTAGAAATGGAGTATAAGAACGTTTTCCTTTTCAAATAATTTGCCTATTGTTCAAATACCAAAAAGCAGGGAGGGTTCAAAAGTTTTATTGTTCAAATACTCAAATGTAACATTTTAAATCTCATGCAACATATTGTTCCAGAAAATCAGACTATAAGAAGCCAGGGGAAAAGCAGTTTCACTCTAAATCAACCCACTATTTGTGACCCAGTACTGTTTCAAAACTAAGAGATGCAAAAAAAGTTGTGATCCCCCAACTCAAGTTGGAGAGGAAATACATACAGGAAACTAAGAAGTGAGGCAGCAGCATGGTGTAAAAGAGCTAGACTGCTTGGGTCCTATATTGGTCTGCCACCTCCTTAGCTGTGTGACCTGAGCAGGGCAAGTTTCTTAAATTCTTCAAGCCTCAATTTGCTCATCTGTAAAATGGTGATGACAGTTCCTCATAGAGTTATTGGGAGAAGTCCATGATTAGTCCATGTAAAGCTTTGGAAAAGGCCTGGCACAAGGTAAGCACCTCACATCTGTTGACTATTAGTGTCACATTAGCTGTAAGTAGTAAGTTGTATGGTCAGGCTAAGGAGGAAGAAGCAGCAGATAGGGGTGGTGAAAGTTTGAGGGATAGGCAGGGAAGGTTTCCTGGAAGCTGTGGCACTCAGCTGGATCTGAAAGCAGAGGGGTGCACATTCCAGATGGGAGGGGCCCATTACTGCAGAAAGTCAGAGATACAGATAAAAACCAGGAGTGCTCAAACAACAACAAGAAAAATAAGCTGACCAAAGCTAAGGGTGTATTTGGCAACATCAGATTGATTGGGGGAAGGGCAAGAGGGGTACACTAGCTGCCGTGCTACTAGGATTTAACTCATTTTTAAACATATGTACTATGAATGCAAACTCTGAAATGCTCATTTTTCTACTTATGGAATAGTGGAAAGGATACCAAAAAATATTTTAGCTGCAAGAAAGAGTCTGCTAGGGTAAAATGTAGGTCACCAAATCAGCTTGCATCTCATCTTCATCTGTCCCTCTTTCAATGGAGGTACTAGGGGGTGGCTTGGTGGAAAGAGAAAAGCTTTAGATCCACCCCTCAAGTCTGCAGCCCACCAGCACAACCTACATAAAAAGCCAGTGTTCTTGCTAAGTGAATGTTAACTTCAAGAGGGGTACCTTCAGTCCCAGCCTGCCCTGCCAACCTGACCTTACAGAAAGTCTGGATCTGTCCCTGCCCTCCTTACTGATTTTTAAAATAGTACCCATGCTATCTTTTGTCTTCTATTCTTAAACTTTGAGCTCTTGGGGAAACCACTAAGAACAGATGCTGTGAGTTTTAAGATACACATTCACTTCAAAGATTTCTTCCATTACCAAGTGAGAAAATGTAGTATCAAAAAAATTGGCAGTAGCCCGTATTTCTCATCCAAAGAAAAATTTCAAAACAAAATAAAAGAATTTTCATTTGTGGTTGGTGCCCCCTCTAGAACCAGTTTGCTAACTGAAGTTGACAAAGTTGCTTTGCTTCCTGAAACAAGACAACATTTGGAAATGTCAGGAGCATGATACAAAGGTAAGGTAAGCCGGACTGAAGTTCAAGCGCTGGTGATTATTACTTGCATGAACACCTAAGTCTCTCAGTAGCACCAAACTTCGTTGGAAAGCTTGTTTCCCCTCATCCAGCAGCTGTAACTTTTTAAGTGATTTCACAGAAGACCTCAAGATTCTCAAGCCAAAGCCACTCTTTATACTACCCACAAAATATTTACATAATGAAACACTTTCCATCTTAGCTGTGTTTTTTGTAAATACCTTATTTGTTCTGAGGACCACAGTACCAACACTAAAAGCAGCTTTTTAAACAAAGTAGTTCAAATAAAACCACACATAGACACACATACTGTTAACACTCAGAGCATGTCCACAAAGCAAGAAAGTCAGGATTCAAATTCCATGGTACCTAACCACTGAGTTCCTAAAAGTACCACCAAAGGACATAAACCACTGAGCTCTCTTTACTATCATACTTCCTCACTAATTTATACTTCTGAATACCCACAAACTCTGACTACTGGGTGATAACAGAATGTTACAAATATTGGACTAATGCCCACACCCTGTTCTTCCTTTGCATCAGCCAGCCTGGAACAACTGGTCTCATTTATAGAACCCCACCACAAATTTGAAAACTATTCTCTCCCACCTCTTCTTCCCAATGGGTACCTCGGGAGCCATTGGTGGCCTGGCACAGATCTTGGTCTCTCTCCCTATTCTCCTGTCATATACCTCCTGGGAAAGTTATCTAAGCCATCTATAATACAACTGAGAGAAATCTAGAAACACTAGTTTGAGGTAATGATAAGAAATTAAAACTAGGGGGGAAAAAAACAGTCTATAGAGGTGAATTATTCCAAAAACAAATAATTATTTCAAACAAATAGAAGACCCTTTTTACATAAGTCACATGCCACATAGGGAGATTTGGTTTATGATGAGATGAAACTGCTTGGCAGAAAGCAATTTAGGGGAATATTACAATTGGTGACAGAACTAACAGTGGAAAGAATACAGACCTTCAATCACCAATTACAGCTCTGCTAGTTACTATTCATTCGATAAATAGTTATTAAAAACCTACCAATGGGAGATAGGGATGGACAAGACAAAGACCCTGCCCTAAAAGAGCTTACAATCTAGTAATGGAGATAAGAAGTAACCAGGATAAATGATGAGATTTTCAGCTATGATAAGTTCTAGGACAAAAATAAATGGTAAGTCAGAACTTCTGTTCCTGTTTCTTCAGGGGGATCTATTCGCCTATTAAATAACAATTTCTGTGATAGTGCACCTTGACATCAAACGCCAGCAGAGCAGAAACAAAATATTTGTACAATCCAATTACAGCTGATGAAATTAAGTTACAAATAACTGCATTTCATTAAGAATCTGTAAAAAGGCAAAACCTAAACAATTTTCTCTAATAATAGGTGACTTTCCCACTCTGAAGGGTTGCCATAAAGAACCAGGCCATTTTGCCATACAAGTAAGGCTTAGATATATTAAATGATTTACCCAACACCATAGTGTCAAAAGCTGGGTTGAACAACTCATCTTCAGATTACTTCAAGAATAAAAAAAAAGACAGAACCATGTCCTAGTTAGAGTGACAATATTTTATACATAGAATCAATTTTAAGAAACCCTCTCCCACCATTACCAAAGAGGATCCAAGGTCCCCAGAAGTAAAGGGGTAGCCTCTAAAGACAGTCAAAACAGGACTCTGGTGTCCTGCTTCAGCCTAGTGCTTCACCCTCAAGCACCTGTATCCTCTAAGCAGGCAATTAGATTTTATGAGAACCACGAGTGACGACAGTGACTTCCATAATTCAATTTCATAATCAGAGGAAACTCTCAGTTACTAATTGTCCCTAATCACTTCCAGTCAGCTGCACATAGAGCAAATTGAAGACCTTTACTGGCGACCAGGGCGCTCTCTTCATGCAGAACTAGAGCGCGCCTTTCGTGAGAAATCTGCCTCCGACACTGTTAGCTAATTATTGGGGAAATGCTGCCGCTAGCCTGAAAGGGAAAAGCTATCGTTCAATTGTAATTTTCAAGGTCTGCCTCGGAAAAAGGGCTAAAAACAATCAGTTCTTGGGAGGGTGATGGAGAGAAGCGGTGAGGGAAGAAGAGAGGGCTACGGGTCTAAGAAATGTGTGTAAGCTATTTACAAGAGAATGGAGAGAGTCTTGAGGCAGTGAAAGGGGTGAGGAGGAGAACAGCTGGGCCCAGGGCAAGCGTTTGACCACACCCACTGGCCACGCCCTCCCAGCTGCCCGCAGAGCCGCAACTAATCGAAACCGCAGTGGGAGCGTTAGGATTCCGACAGCAGCAGTCGCCATGGCAACGGGATTCGTCTTGCAGGCAAACTGCTTCAATTCACTCGATTCTCAAGAAACTACCAGCCCAATGAGAGGAAGGGGCCAGCTTTGATGAGAGCAAAACGGTCACGGATAGCATTTGTTCTTGATGTTCTTGATATCCGGGGGGTAAACAGTATATTACCTATTCCTGCGCCCCCTAAAATACTGTATGGGGGCGAGAGGCAAAAAACCCCAACCCAGCCTGTGAGCTCCTTGAGAAGAGACGGTCTGATGAATGAGTGATTTAAGAGAACGAATGAAGGTGCCGGGGTCAGGGAGGGGAAATCTAGAGATTTTAGAGTTCTCGGGCCTCCCTCTAGTCGCAGGACAAGCCGATCGCAAGCAGTTGGTTATTCAGCATCAGCTGGGAAAACCCGATTATCCAGCTCTCCGGCCCCACAACAAGCCTTGCCATTCGATTATTCACACCCCATCCACCCCCTTACCATCTCCACGCCATGACTTGGGACAGGCGCTGCGCCCCGGACCAAGTGCTTTTTGCCAGGGAGCAATGAGTGCAGGGCACCCCTATCGAAAGGGGCGCGCGCTGCGGCACCTCGAACCCGGTCCGCAGGCAGCAGAGCTTCCCTCCCCGCTGTCGCCAACACCCCTCGCTCCCTCCACAATGCCCGGTTTCCCTATTCTCGCTTTGAGACATTCAACCTCCAACTTTGCCTGAATCACAGTCACCCCGCCCCTTTTTGACTGGGGCTTGAAGTGAGCCCACCAAGGATCACGGGGGTTCTCCTCGGATGCGGACGGCTGAGGGAGCTGCTCCTTTCCTGAAGCCACCTTCGTGCCCACCAAGCCTGCCTCGGGATTCTCCCGCTCAGTGCGCCCAGGCTAAGGGCTCCCGGCCGCGGCACTGCCCACAGCCCCCAGCCGAGGTCGCGACCGCCAGCGCCGCAGTCCCGGGGTGCCTGCAGCGTGACCGCGAGTGGTACCCTGCCGGCTCTCCTGGCATGCGAGCACCTCAGAAAGAAAGGAAGGAGGGACCCCAGTCCTCCCGGCGCCTTCCTCGGACTCGCCTCGCTTTGCGCCGCGCTGCTGCCATTTTTCCATCCCCAGTTTGGCAGCCCGGAGTTGTCTCGGTCCCGTTCCTACCCAGACCCAACCTGAAGGACGGGTTTAATATTTACCTACATGGCCCGAGAGCTCCGCGGAAGCAGCAGGAGGGCGCGCCGCGAACCCAACGCCCCGCCAAGGAATCGCACCCACCCCCACGCCACCGCGCGGTGCCACCTAACGAATGAGTGGGGCGGACGAGGCGGCGCATCCCCCTTACCTGAGCAGCCCCTGCATGCTGGAAAGGCAGCTCTGCGCTCGGGGTACAATGGGATCCAGTTAAACAGTTTCCTCCACAGCCGCTCGTAGGTTACCAACTCGCAGGTGACATCACCCTCTCGCAGCCTGATAGGATACAATGTGGCGCTCACTGCGCATGGTCTCCCCGGCCGGGCCTGCAGACTTCTGGGAGTTGTAGTCCCGGCCCGGCAAGCGGAGCCCGTGCGGCTTCCCGCTGGGGTTCGTAGAACTACACTTCCCGACGCATGTCGGGGCCTCTCCGTCCCTGCCCCTTGGTCCCGCCTCTCTCGGGCCCGCCCCCTCTCCGCCCTCAGATCTGGATCCTTTGCTGTGGAGGTTCCGACTTGGAGCTGCGGGCAGCTAGGGCCAGAGGGAGGGGTTACTTAGCGGTAGTGTTCTTTCACTTGACCTTTACCCTGTCCGATCCGGACTCTGAGGGCCCCGAGGATTCCTGAGCTCGTGCACACCGGCCTGGGGGCCATGTCCCACCGGATTTTCTTGGTCCCACCCGGGAAGAGAAGATTAAGCCTTTCACTGCTTTCCCCACTCCGACAAACTAATTAATAGGACGCACTAGTTTCTGGGTTATTGTGGTCCTGGAATTACCCCCATTCCCCCGGGATGAGGCCACACCAGCCCTGAAGGAGAGAATCACGGTGTGGCCCACTTGGTTCAATACACCTTTCTTCCTTCCCTTTCATTCTCCCTATTTAACCGAGACCGAGTGACCATGCAGAACGCGGGGAAGAGCTTAGTCCGCTGAAACGACAGAATAACGGAGGCTGTCGCTAATGAAAACGCGGTGTAATAGATAGTCGCCGCAACCCTCTGTCAGGGAGCCTTCTGCTGCTGCAGAGATAATACTATCGCGCAGCCATGCTTTTGTTCTTCCCTGCAGCAGACTTCCCGCTCTGGTAGCTCTCAACTCAGAGGAAGATAACACCCTTGTTTGAAGTTATAAAAAAATTGTGTATGCATATATGTATGAATGTACATATTTTTTACTTCACAGCATTCTTCTCATCTTTCATACCTTTTCCTTCAAATATTTGCTTTTTAAAAGATCTTAAACCAAATATTTTGCCTTGCCAGAATCGCTATGATGTTAATACACCTAAATATTTATTTAGCGATAAGCAATAAGATTGTAGCAAAATCCTGACCGTTTAGAGTTTTTTTTTTTAATGTATAAAATCCCCCTGTGACATTTTTGCCATTATTCAATGACTGTCAATTATTATTAAAAATTAACAATGAGAGCACATCTCCAGTTGTCTTTAAATGAAAAATCAATGCAGCTAGTTACTCCAGTTGTAAAAACAGAATAAATTAAAATGATAGTAAATGTGTCTCAATCACATGTAAGGATTAGCGCACACCTATCTCCCCTAGCAAAATCTTTAGAATCTATGAAATGGACTGTACATATTGTTTTTAAAATATTTGTAATTAAGATTTCAAATGTCTAATTGTTGGTCAAAATCTTATCGTTCATTTTCTCATTTCATTCTGCAGCACTAACTTGGGTTCAAGTGAAAACTATTCATGGAAATATTTGAGGATCTTGTAGGAGAGGGAAATGCTTTGTTTTGCTGAAAGAGAGGTTTCAGTGCTGAATTCTGATTTTCTTTTAACAAGCCTCTTCTTTATAGACCACATTTTTTTATTCCACTGAAGGAAGAAAATTTTGAATGTTGCTCTTCTGTTCTGAGATATTCAGTCCATTTCAAATATTGTCTTTAATGGAACCCAGACAATACAAATGTTCCCTTGGCCATCAGATCAAGAGTACTGATCAGTACTAGCTAATGGGTAGGCTTAATATATTGCAGTTCATTGTGGAAAATATTCACAGAGAAATTTGACCTGGGATGATTCTAAAGGCTCTCCCAGTTTTATAACAACATAAAGCTTTTAGAAGGAAACATAATCAGTGAGGTTGAAATTTATGGGGTCAGTAAATTGGATGTGGAGCCTTTCTGTAAGGCCAGGCTTATCCTTATAGATAAATATATTATTGAGGTATACTCTGAGGAGTAAGTTTATAGGAGAAATCACTTTACAGCAAGCTGTCCCTCCATCCCTCCTATTTAGATAGATAGAGAGCTAGAGATAGATGATAGATAGATAGATAGATAGATAGATAGATAGATAGGCATGCAGGCAGGCAGGCAGGCATTGTGTTTGGAGGCTTTTTTTTTCTAGAAGTGGTGATGGATTTGAACTGATCCATTCACACTGTTTCATTGGTAACCAGGGGAAACAAAGATGGCTCTTCAGCATCAGAAATGCAGTCTGTGGACCTGGGGCCAGAGAAAGCAAAACAACTTCTATGGAGACAGAAAGGAACTCACACACATATTCACTTTCACATATACTCACTTAGGTGTTTGTATTTAATTTAATTCTTTCTAGTTTGACTAAATAGTCTTGTAAGTCATTAAAAACACCCATACTGTCTAGCTTAATTTATATTCTCAGTCAAAAAGATTTCATTATCTTTTTTCCCCTTTTCTTTTTAAACAACTGCTGCTATTCTGGAATGATCTTAGGAAAAGCCCTGGCTCATCCCATAATCATGACCTATTAATTAGGAACCTGTGGGACCACTGAAGAGAATAGAATTAATTGAATTTCTACAGACAGGGGAAGGGAAAGGCACCATGGAGCATTTTGCTGATTTTTCAAAATGACCTTTCTCAGTTCTGGTTATAAGGCTTTACACCAGATATTGGGTTTTAGATAAGAGTGGAAATGAATATCAACAGAGAGAAAGAATTTAAAGTTTGTAGCTTCCATGAGTTTTTCACATAATAGCTTGATATTTTGCAACATTTGAGGTTTTATGCTAAGACCAAATTTGAAATTGTGCTATTTTTACCAGTTTTGAGCAATATGACTTTGCTTATTCTGAGCCTCAGTTTCCTTATTTATAAAATGGGGATAACAATAATAATTACTTGACAAGGTTTTTAAAAATTAAATTAGATGAGGCCTGTGAAAACACTTTTTAAACTGAAAAGAACTGTATAAATGCTAGTTCTTATCATTTGCAATTTTCCCCTAAAGATTATCTCAGAAGTGTCAATCCTAATTATGGGAGAAGTTAATAAAAAACCTATGTAAATAAAAAATTCTTATTCTTAACGAGAGACTATTAGAAAATATATAGCATACAGATATTATCTCTCTCTAATTTGTGAGTAGGCAAAAGGTCTGTTGAGGAAAAAAAAAAAAGAAATCTAGAATTTAACAGTGTCAACCCTTGGCCTGTTCTCAGATCCATATCATGTCCTTCCCAGGTATTCTGGCTGTTCCCAGTAACACAGATATCCTTTCCCAAGCTTCCCAGCATGGGGAAGCACTGCTGGGAGATTAGAGGTGGGTAGAAGGGGGAAACCAGGGTAATTCTCTACCTCTCTCTGCCTTCAGTGAAGTTCTAGCAGTAGTAGCAGCATTTCCCCTGTTAGACTGGGCTGTCAGGGTTCTAGCTTCTGCCAGGTCACCCCAGTCTCTGTTAATGCCACCCTTTGTCCCTCCTGCCCATGGGTAGAGGTAGCTTTCTGCTGTTGCTAATCTCTGGGTACATGCTTGGCTTCTCAGCTCTTCTATCACCTATCTGACCAATTCCCTGTACTACATTATCACTGTCTTAAATACTTAGAATGGTTTCTGTTTTCCTAATGGAACATGTAATGCTATCCTCATGTCTTAGTTAAAGTTCTTTTAGGGGCAGGAAACAGAAATTTTCTATGGCCAGTTTAGCAAAACAAAGAAAGTGGTAGGATTTGTTCAAAGGATTTGGGGTATCCTACATACTCAAAAGAGGAGTTAAACAACCAAGGCTGGAGAAGAACAGGAACCAGGGCAGCTCTGGGCCCCTAAGCAGTGGTCGTTTACAGAACTTCCCTCTAGAGTTCTGCTCTACTATCCCTCAGTCTTGATACCTCTTTGCTCCAAATTTCAAATTCCTGAGAGAAGCTGATTGTCCTATCTTAGGGTGACTATCCCTGACTTAATTTTCTATGACAATAGTTCTTAAAGTGTGGTCCCCAGACCTGCAGTATCAATGTAACCTGAGAACTTGTTAGAAAAGCAAATGCTAGGGCCCCATCCACAGACTTACTCAAAAAGACACTTTAGGGGTGAGCCTCACAATATGAGTTTTTGCAAGTCCTCTAAGTGATTCTGATGCACATGAAAGTTTTGGAATCACTGATATATAGCAAAGACAAGATCATGTGGTTCAGATATGGCCACTCAAGACCTATGCTTGTGAATCTTCCCAGAGAGGAGGAAATATGACAGTTCTGGGAAATATGTCCAGATTCAACACTGACATGCTGTTCTTCCTAAAGGAGAGGACTTCATAATGTTCTGGGTGAACTTATCAATTTAGTCACTGCAAAGGCATTTGAGAACGATTCATTTCAGTATGTATAACTGAGAACTTGGAAAAATGGAAAAACCAGGATTGGGTCAGGACAAGGGAAATGGAATCTTAGAGAAATCTAAGAACAATAACAATAATAAGATAAATTGCAGTAAAAGGCAATGTGAAAATAACTTCAGCCACTCAAAACTCTCTAGACCGCTCTCATCTGAACAACTCCTAAAAATTTAGAAACAGAAACTCTCTCCTTTGATATGTATATCTTAGCTTATTCATAACTGGCTCACCAATGAGAACGGTGCTGTCCAATTCTGTAACCACTAATGTCTTGTGGCTATTTAAGTTTAAATTAATTAAATTTAATAAAATTTAAAATTCGGTTTCTCAGTCGCACTAGCCACATTTCAAGTGCGCACTAGGCAAGTGACTACCATGTTGGACAGCACAGATACAGACCATTGCAATCATTTCATAAAGTTCTTTGGATAGTGCTACTCTAGACTCTTTACCTCATGAATTGTTAGTGTCTGTTTATGCTGAAAACTACTTTATATTCTCCATCTTTCCTAGGTCAAATGAAAGAGAGAGAGAGGTGAAGTGAGAGAGGGAGAGAAAGAATCCAGTTGTTCCAATTCATCATTTTAAGCCAGATAATGTAAATTACTGGCCACCATGAAAAAAGGAGATAGCCCGATGGAAAAAAAAAATAGGCCAAAAACTTGAAAAAGCACCAGACACACAAATATATCCAAAGGGTCAATAAACCTATGAAAAGGTGCTCAAACTCATTAATCATCAGGGAAATGCAGATAAAGACCACAATAAGATACTACTACACATCCATCAGTTTGGTTAAAACTGCCAGTCTCGGGACTGGCAAAAATAAGAAGCAATTTAAATGTCGTTCTGCTGGTGAGAGTATAAAATTGGCATACATTCTTTGGAAAACTCATTGGCAGTATCTACTAAAAGTGAACATACATATACTTTATGGTCCAGCATTTCTATTCCTGGGAATACATTCAACAGAATATGTTCACCAAAAGACACATATGTGAATGTTCATAGCACTGCTATTCATTATAGCTTAGGTTTGCCATGCAATATTTAGGACATACTTACAGTTTAAAACATTATTCGTTGTTTGTCTAAAATTCAAATTTAACTGGGAGTCTTGAATTTTTACTTGCTAAATCTGCCAAACTGAAAAACCACACAGTTGTTCATCAACAGTAGAATGGATAAATAGATTGTGGTATATTCACATAATTAACACTGAATAACAGGATTGGCAAACTTTTTCTGTAAAGGGCCAGATAGTAAATATTTTAGACTTTGTGGGCCATGTGATCTCTGTTGCAATCACTCAATTCTATCATTGCAGCATGAAAGGACCCATAGATGTAAAGGAACAATGTGGCTGTGCTCCAATATAGCTTTATTTACTAAAACAGTTGGCTGGCCTGTGGGCCATAGTTTGCCAACCCCTGCTATGAACAAGTCATGTCTACATGCAAAAATATGGATGAACTTCACAAAAATAATGTTGAATGAAAGAGTAGATATTGTATAATTATATTTACACAAAGTTCAAAAACAGGTAAAACTAATTTATGATGTTAGCAGCCAGAATAATAGTTACCCTCCAAGCTAGCAATAGGAAAAAGCCTGTGGGAGGTCTCTGGGTGCTGGTTACGTGGAAAATGTATTTTGTGAAAATTCATCATGCTGTACACTTATGATTTGTGTGCATCTCTGTATTTATGCAATACAAAAATAAAAAGTTTATTTAAATTAAAAACTTAGGCTAAATTATCTCAAGATCATTATTTTACATATTCTGGTAACCCATGACTTATGGTTTCTCCTAATTATAAAGGAACCGATGTTCCTTATAGAGAATTTAGAAAATACAGGTACATAAAATGATAACAATCACCCATAAGCTTACTAACCAGAGAGAAATACTATTAACACTTCTCTTTCTCTCTCCTTCTCTCTCTCTTTTTCTCTGTCCTTCAAACATGGGATCATTTTATTTTATAATTGGCTTATTGTATTTAAAATATTTCTTGGGAATTTTCTATGTCCTTTAGTTGTTTTTTGCATCTGCATTTTAATGGCTACATGGTATTTCATTACGTATAAAGGGAGCCATATTTTATTTAATCAGTCCTCTATTGTAGAACAAGTCATTTCCTGTTTGTTTGTTGTTTGTATTATCAATAACTCTGATGTATATCCTAGTTAAATTTTTGTGCCCATCCATGATTATATCTTTACAAGTAGAAATACAGAGTAGAAAGATATAAGTGCCTTTAATGTTTTTGAAACATATTAACAAATAGTCCACATACTTGTTTTTTATTATTTGTAGACGTTTTGGTGATATTTCCTACTAGCCCACACAGATGTAGTATCTTCTCTGAGAGAACTGAAGCATGTCCTGAAAAAAACTTAAAGTATTTCAGACAATTTCTAATAATGCTAATGGGCGTGGTTGAGGGAACTATCAGGTACAAATGGGGGGGTCAAAGGATAAGAACATGCTAGATAAACACAAGGGAGTTAGCACTGGCTTTCTTGATCTCATCACCAGGGCTTGGCTCATAGTCATATAGAGATTAAATCAGGTGAACATCTGATTAGGAAATAAAGACAGTACCTGAAAACTTAAGATAATAACCTGAAACCTTTCAAAAATAACAAAAACAGAAAATGCACTGGGTGTACTGAATTATGTGGAATCCTTGCTACAGATTGTTTTGGTTTTGAAGGTTAAGACTTTGCCTCCAGGTACATAGTGCTGTCAGTCTTGGTCAGGAATTCTCAAATGAAGTCTATACCGACCCTCCATTGGTAAAAATTCCCTGGCCATACATTTTAGACAAACCATTCCAAGTTAGTTTTCAAAATATCCCCTACTGAGTGTGTCATACAATTTTCTTTTTCTTTTTCTTTTTAAATGTCAAATCTCTGCGTGGGCTCTTTAACCCTAAAATGGGTAATCTATGTGTGGCAAAACCTTGTCTACAAATAAAAGTTGGGCTGGTTGTTCAGTGGAGAGAAAGAATTTTAAATTTTTTGGTTTTGTAACTTCCTTTGTTGGGAATTATCCTAGCAGATGTATTCTCCTTTGTGGCTGGAATATTATGGCATGTAAGATTTATATAAGAGCCTTGTTTCACAGCAGGTTATGCTAGCACTCAGACGCTGGATTTGAAGATTAAGGATGACTTTGGTTCTGTATTACATGAGAACCTTCTGATGGGGAATTTCTCATGGAAAGCCACACTTGAATACAATATGTCATGGCATATTATCTTTGTGAGAGTATTTTCTCTTTACCAAACTGTGATTGTAACCTTTTCTCTCAGCTTGTCTGTGCCCTCTCCCTGTGTCCCAAGCTCCTAAAATAATATTTTGAGTTGTCAGAAGACTAGCCACCCTGTTAAAGGGGGAAAAGGAGATATTGGAATGCTTTATTCTGGCTTTGCTTTCCTGCGAGTGACAGGTTTTCTTTTCTGGGATTTATTTTATTGCTTTAGAAAATTATACTCATTTAAATTTAAACATAGAGCAAGTAAAATATAACCCTGTTACTTTTCACACATGTTTAACAGTGATTCTGAATAACAAGAGTTATCTCCCTCTTGATTTAGGCATATAAGTTAACCACACTCGAATCTACACCACTTCCACCCATGAGCCCATTAGAATTTACAACAGAGTCGCTTTCAGTTAGGTCAATATGCTAGGATGGGAGATCTCCAAAGAAACCCAGATGTCTCAGGGTTTCTGTCACAAATACCACATATTGGTTTTGGCTTAACAATAGGAATTTATTGGCTCATGGTTTTGAATCTAAAAGAAGTCCCAAATCAAGATAATGAAAAGTCCTGCTTTCTACCCAAAGTCTCTAGCATTTTGGTGCTAGCTGCTGTTAAATCCTTGGAGTTCCTTGCTTGTACCTCTGCCGCTCATCACTTGGCAATGTCCTCTCCTTTCTGGCTTCTGTGACTTCTGAATTCTTTTTTTAGACTCCAGTAATATGAATTAAGACCCACTGTAATTCAGCTGGCCACACTTGAAGTAAAGAAAACATCTTAAGGTCCTATTGATAATGGTTCATACCCACAAGGTCTGTGGATTATGATTAAGAACATGTGTTTGTTGGGTATATAATTCAACCCACCCCAGGAGGGTTTTAAGTTGGTTTGACTGTGTCCCTAATTCAGCAGTGGCTGTTCCTACAGCCATTGTCTCAGGAAGCTTATTCACCATGCATATCCATAATTAATGTGCTTGTGAAGAGTCCCTTGCTCCAAGCAGATCTACACAGTTTTGTGTGTGGTAGCCCAATCATACTGCCTCAGAGAACCCATTGCTAAATTTTCAGAAATTTTGCAAGCCAGTTGTTCAAGGCAGCCAATATTAAAATTTAAATAATATAAACTTACAACTAAATAAATTATATTAAAAACAAAGGTAATAAATATTCAAAACTCATCACTTGCTAATTGTTACTACATTTTATTATTATCTGGGCTCTTGAAGTTATTTGTATCTATTGAACGTGAATGGTGGAAATACTATCTAATTGTGTGCTACTGCACATCTCTTCTCAACTCTGCACTTAGTGATATCATGAATGGTGAGAGTATTTAACTGCAAATGCTGCAAAGTAGGGCATCCCCCACAGAGCCAGTTGTTAAACATTAAGCATCAATGCACTTCCTCTGCATTTGTAATATAAAAGAACAACACACCTCTAACTTTCATGCAATGCTCTGTATTTTCTCTTGGGACTTCATCCTACTGTTGGGTTCTAGAAACAGAGATTCTAAGCATGTGTCATTATACTCAATTTGGACAGAAGTGTGGTGTTACATTCTGAGCTAAGAAGAGCCGAGTTCTTTATTTGGTTCAGGCAGCTGAGCATTTTCCCTCAAAGGGGAAAGAGAAACTTGTTGGTATGTTTAGCAGGGGATAGTGATTTTGAAACAGAAAAAAAGAAGTCAGCCTGGGGCTGTTGTAGGTATCAGATGGAATGCAGAGAGAATTCTGAAAAGTATGTACTAGCATTGAGGCTGCATAACCACACAGCAGCTTAGAACTGGGACCCACAAACTATCAGACCATCCTTAAGAACATTTTCACTATTCTGCAGAATAATGATTAAAACAATTTTTTTAAGAAGGTCAATCATCAAATTCACATGGAAGGGTAAAAGACTGCAAATAGCCAAAACCATCTTGAAAAAAACAAACAAACAAACAAAAAAACAAAGTTGGAAGACTCACACTCCCTGATTTTAAAATGTATTGCAAAGTTACAGTAATCAAAACAACATGGTACTGGCACAGGGACAGACACATACAGCAATGGAATAGAATTGAGAGCTCAGTAATCAACCCTCACATCTATACCCAACTGATTTTTGACAAAGATGCCAAGTCCCCTCCATGGGGAAAGACTAGTCTTTTCAAATGGTTCTGGGAGAACTGGCTAGCCATGTGCGAAAGAATGAAGATGGACCCCCTATCTCACACCAAAAAGTTACTAAAAATAGATCAAAGACCTAATTATAAAAATCAAAACTATAAAGCTCCTAGAAGATAACATAGGGAAACATATTCAGAGCTTTGTGTTAGGCAATGGTTTTTAGACTTCAAACCCAAAGCATGAACCACAAAAGAACAAATAGATGAATAGTATCTCATCAAAAAAAAAAAAAATGTTCATCAAAGGACTTTATCAAGAAAGTAAAAAGCAACTGTATTAGGGTTTTCTAGGGAAACAGAACCTACAGGAGATACTAACATTATGTGATTTTTTTAAATGTCTCATGTGACTATGGAGATGCACAAGTCCAAATTCCAAAGGACAGGCTGCAAGCTGGGAACTTTGATGAAGGTTTCAATGAATTCCCCAACTTGGCAGCCATACACATCAACGTAAACCATGCTTAATCTCTAAATAAAAAACAATAGACATATTTTTTGCCTAACAATACTCAACTGTCCTTTGAACAAACAGAAATGCACTAAATCTCTCCAAAATAGGGTGCAAGTCCTGAGATAATATTCACTGTTAAACTTGATATCCTATAATTTAAATACTATGACATGAAAGTAACATAACTTATGTCATATGATAAGGGCATAAGATAGGGAAGAAAATAAAGATATTTGCTATAGGTACATATTCAATCTTACTCAAAACAAGGAAGAACTATTTATACCCATTATACTCCTCATATCTTAACTGGTCACGTGATTGTAATTTGTATTTAAACTTCTTCCAGTACCCATTCTATGTTCCCTTTATCTTCAGTAAGTACCTCAGCTGGTCATGGTTCTTTGCCTTGTGTGGTGACCGAAACCTTTATTCCTGAAGTTTCTGGTCCTGCCTGGATTGGATTGTTGCAGTTTTCCATAGCCTTTAATCACAGGGCATGATTGTACTAAGAGAGACCCTAGGGGATCACCTGTATTCCAAGAAAACTCTTCTTTACCTCTATTGTGTAGTTGCAGTCCTATTTACCCTTGATAGGATCAATCATGCCAGCTAGTACAGTAATTCCCTTCTTTGCCTGTTGATTCAGAGGCATGAGGAGCCCAAAATGGCCAGGTGGCAGACTTAACTTCTATTTCTATGGAATCATTGTTGTGTCTCTTGGTGGAAAGTGCACCTCCTTTTAGAACCAAGACCTGTAGAACAACAGAATTTAAGTTTGTAGGTACAAGAAGCAAAAAAATTTCTAGTGGATCACTAGGGATAATAGTGAGCAGTTCCAGTCCCATTTCCACCTCTTGATTCCTGGACCTGTGAATCCTGGTTATGGGAGAAACAGCACCAAGCACCATAGAATGGATGCTGATTTACAGCATACACAGCATCCTGGAAAACACTGCATCAGCCCTGTAAAGTATTGCCACCTAGTTGCACCGTATATATATATTTTAGGAGGCAATGGGGACCGAACCCGCTTGAGCCACATCCACTCCCCTGCACCATATTTGAGTCTCAAAAAAGCCATTTCACAGTTCTATCAATCCAGCTGCTTCAGGATGTTGGGGAACATGGTAAGACCAGTGAATTCCATGAGCATGTGCCCATTTCTACCCATCATTTGCTGTAAAGTTGGTTCCTTGATCAGAAGCAATGCTGTGTGGAATACCATGATGATGGATAAGGCATTCTGTAAGTTTTCAAGGAAATCAAACTGCCACCAGGTAGCAGGCCGATCACTTTGGGGAATGGTGCTATATCCAGAACTGAGTGTGGATCTTTGCTGCTGGCAGATTGGGCAGTGACTATAGCCAGGGTGGCCTTGGTGAGTGGAAGTCCATGTTGCTGAACCCATGCATACATTCCATCTCTACCACCATGGTCACTTTGTTCATGAGCCCATTGGGCAATGACAGGAGTGGCTGGAGAAAGAGACCAACAGGCATTCACAGAATAGGTCAGCTTATCCCCTTGATTATTAAAATCTTCCCCAGTTAAAGTCACCTTCCAGTGAACATTCACATGAGGCACAGATATTTTCATGTTTTTTGCCTACTCTGAAAGGTCTATCCACATGCCTATTCTCCAGACCTCTTTGTCACCAATTTTCCAATCATATTCTTCCAAGTCCCTGACCATCTGGCCAAACCATTGGCGACAGTCCATGAATCAGTGTATAAACACACCTCCAGCCATTTCTCCTTCTAAGCAAAATGAACAACCAGGTGCACTGCTCGAGGTTCTGCTCACTGGGAGGATTTGCCCTCACCACTGCCCTTCAGGGACATCCCAGAAAAGGGCTGTAGTGCTACGCTGTCCACTTTTGGGTGGTAGCTGCATATCTTGCAGAACCATCTGCAAACCAGGCCCAAGTTTTCTCTTCCTCAGTCAACTGATTGTAAGGAACTCCCCAAGAGGCCATAGGTGTGGAATGGGAAAGAGAAGGTAATGTGGCAGGAGTGGGGGCCATGGGCATTTGGGCCACTTCCTCATGTAACTTACTTGTGCCTTCAAGATTCACTCGAGCCCTATCTTGTATATACCACTACCATTTTATGATGGAGAGCTACTGTGCACACCCAACTTTATGGCCTGGTAGGTCCGAAAACACCCAGCTTATAATAGGCAACTCAGGTCTCACGGTAATTTGGTGGCCCATGGTTAAGCATTTGGTATCTACTAAGGCCCAGTATCAGGCCAAAAGCTGTTTCTCAAAAAGAGTAGTTATCTGCAGAGGATGGTGTGACAGTTTGAAGTTCTTTTGTGAGTCCCAAAAAGAAAAAGATAATTTTTGAACTAATCCATTGCTGAGGGTGTGAGACCCTTTGGATTGGACTATGTTAGTAAGGCATAACTTGGGTTGAGTCTCTACCCTCTTGCTGGATTTTACATAAATGGAGACACAGAGTAAGAGACACAGGAAAAGGGAGTTTCAACATTTTTTCAAAAAAAGGTTTTATTTATTTATTTATTTGTTTGTTTATTCCACCCCCCATCATTGTTTGCACTTGCTGTCTGCTCTCTGTGTCTGTTCATTGTGTGCTCTCTGTATCTGCCTGTCTTCTTTTTATAGGAGGCACCAGGAACTGAACCCAGGACCATCCAAGAGGGAGGGCGGTGCCCAATCACTTGAGCCACCTCCACTCCCTACTTGTTGTGTCTCTCATTGTGTCTCCTTGTTGTGTCCTCTCACTGTGTCATCTTTTTGCAGTCAGCTCACCATGGCAGCCCGTCTCGTCAGCTCGCTGTCTTCTATGGGAGGCACCGGGAACCAAACGCAGGACTTCTCATGTGGTAGGTGGGCACCCAACTGCTTGAGCCACATCTGCTTCCCTCTGTCATTTTTGATCCTGCCATATGAGAGAGGACTCGAGGATCACTGGCAGCCAAAGCTTAAGCATGAAGCCCCAAGAGCCTGGGCCCATGGAGCAGCTCAAGCCTGAAGAGACAAGCCCTATGCCTGGTTGCCCACAGCTGAGCTCCTGGAGACATTAGATTCTGGAGGACACCTAGGCAGAGATCAGCTGCCATCTTGCTTTACCACGTGGCAGGACACCAGGATCACCAGTGGCTGACTTTGGTGAGAAAGCATTACTGAGAGCGCTTTGATCTAGACATTTCAGGGCCTCAGAACTATAAGCTTTTACCCTAATAAAATCCCCATTATAAAAGCCAACCCATTTCTGGTACTTTGTGTTGGCAGCCCTGTGGCAAACTAAGAAAGATGACAAGTCTTTCCTGCAAAATCCTAAGGGTCTGGGTTGTGATTCTCCTATAGGTGCCTGCTAAAGGTTCCAGATAGCATCTCTATTTGCCACTGACACTTCCAGCACCATTGGCTCTTCTGGACCATATGCCCTGGCAGAACAGCTTGCACAGCCACCTGGACCTATCACAGAGCCTCCTATTGTTCTGTTTCCCACATAAAACCAGCAGCTTTTCTGGTTGCTTGGTAAATGGGCCAGAGTAGCACACCCAACTGAGGAATATGTTGTCTCCAAAATCCAAAGAGACCAACTAGGCATTGTGCCTCTTTTTTGGTCATAGGAGGGGCCAGATGCAATAGCTTATGCTTTACCTTAGAAGGGATATCTCAACATGCTCCACGTCACTGGACACCTGGAAATTTCAATAAGGTAGAAGGCCCCTGTATTTTTGTTGGATGTATCTCCCATCCTCTGACATGCAAATGCCGTACCAATAAGTTTAGAGTAGTTGCTACTTATTGCTCACTAGGTCCAATCAACATGATATCCTCAATATAATAGACCAGTGTGATGTCTTATGGGAGGAAGAGATGATCAAGATCCCTGTGGACAAGATAATGACATAGGGCTGGAAAGTTGATATACCCCTGAGGCAGGACAGTGGATGTATATTGCTGGCCTTGCCAGCTGAAAGTAAACTCTTTCTGGTGGTTCTTATTAACAGCAATTGAGATAAAAGCATATGCCAGATCAGTAGCTACATACCAGGTACCAGTGGATTTTGTTGATTTGTTCAAGCATGATACCACATCTGGAACAGCAGCTGTAATTGGAGTCACCACCTGGTTAACTTTAAGATAATCCCACAATAATCTTCCAAGATCCACCTGTTTTCTGCACAGGCCAAATAGGAGAGTTGAATGGGAATGTGGTGTGAATCACTACCCTTGCATCCTTCAGATTCTTTTTGGTGGCACTGATCTCTGCAATTCCTCCAGGAATCCAGTATTGCTTTTGATTTACTATTTTGCTAGGTAGGGGCAGTTCTAGTGGCTTCAGCTTGGCTTTTCCTACAATAATAGCCCTACTCCACAAGTCAGGGAACTAATGTGGGGACTCTGTCAGTTGCTGAGTATGTCTATTCCAATTATGCATTCCAGAACTGGGGAAATAACCACAGAATGGGTCTGAGGATGCACTAGACCCACTGTGAGATGGACCTGAGCTAGAACTCTATTATCTCCTGACCTCCATATGCCCCTACTCTGGTGGACCACAGTGATGTTTTTGGGTCTCCTGGAATTAATGCCATTTCTGAGCCAGTATCTAATAATCCCTGAAATTATCCCTGATCATTTCCTTTTCCCCAATGCTCAGTCACTCAGGTCAAGGCCATAGGTCCCTTTGGGAAATGTTGGGAGGAAGATTAACAGTATAAATTTTAGGCAGTGTAACAGGGTCCTTTCCCAAGGGGACTGATCTTCTCTCATTCAAGGGGCTGTGGGTCTGTAAACTGTCTCAAGTCTGGGAATTGATTAAGGGGCCATGACTCTGTGTTTTTATAATTCAAGTTAGACTTTTGTTCACTTGACCTAGAACCCTTCTGCTTATATAGACCAAGTAGGAATTTAGTAGACTAACAATCAATTTTACTTCTAGGTACCCTATGGTCTACTATTAGCTGACACCATGGATCTCTGTGAGTCAAACTATTTTGATTGTTGCTTTGAGTCTGCTGTCCACTGTGGTAGGCATGACCACCTTGTCTTTGGTGATAAGTTCTGCCACTTGGCTTCTGCCCACCTGGGATCCAATAATTCCCATTGTGTTTAAGGATCCCAGGTCAGTGGCAGCAGTTCCCAAGGTAATATCTGACCTACAGAGAAGAGCAACAACAGAGCTATTCAGGAAAGATGGAGGTAGTCTCACAAATTTATTCTTCAAAGTCCTGCTGAAAGGTGTGTCCATTCCTGGGATGGGTGAGCTGGTCTTACATGATAAATCCATTCTAAAATTCCAATCTCTCTAAGCCTTTGGATCCCCTCATCTATGTTATACCATGGCAGTTCTGGCATTTCCACCTCAGGTAATGTCAGCCATCTTTTGGCCCATGTTTCAGCCAACCACCTGAACAAACTGTTAAAGCCCTTTCTAACCCCTTGAACTACAACATTAAATCCAGAATCTCTACTTAGTGGACCCACATCAATAAATTTATCCCGATCTAAGTTCATATTCCTTTCACCATTTTTCCAAACACTTAATATCCATTCCCACACATATTCCCCTGATTTCTGTCTATATAAATTCAGAAACCCATGTGGTTCATTTGGAGTTTAGTGTACCTCCTCCTGGGTAACACTTTGTACCTCATCTTTTTTGGCCTGTTGGGACTGCAGAATCTAGGGTTTAAATGTCCCTACTTCCATCTTTATCAACCCATATATCCCCATTCCAATTTTCAGGATCCCATTCCTTTCCAATCAATGTCTTCACTTTAACAGCAGACAACTTGCAAATTGAGAACTTAGTGTACATTATATAATTCTGCCACTCACACAATGAGACTCTAGGTCTGGATTTCAAAGTTCTCAAGTGTCCAGCTACACAAAATAGGATTTTCTTTCAGGACACACAGAGATTTTCACAACCTTTATATGGTCCTTAAGTTGCACATTTGAAGCCTTCAGCTCATCTCTTTCTTTTATAACGGTTTTAAGCATATTTAGGAAAAACCATCCAACATAATTATACCTTTTAACTCCACAAAACTCTGTTTAGGTGTCAAAAAACAAACACTCTTACCCAGAGACTTGCCTCTTATAAGCACTTTAGTAGCCATATCCAGTGGTGCTATTTTGCATATCTCTATTGCTAACTCATGCCATGGTCTATCAGTGCCATCTTGATTATTGGAAATAGAGTCATTAGTGCCTTTGAATCTAATCAGATTAGAGAACCAATTCCAAAAAACCCAGAACTGATTCAGAAATCCCATTTTTAGGATTCTGTTTCTCAAGAACCACTCCCAGTACCAAAGCTGTATTAGTCAGCATTCTCTAGGGAAAGAGAATTGGTAGAAGATATCTGTAAATATTATGAGATTTTATAAAATTGTCTCACATGTCTATGAGGATGCACAAGTCCAAATTCCATACGGCAGGTTGCAAGCTGGGAACTCTGATGAAGGTTTTTGATGAAGTCCCCAGGAGAAGCTGGCTGGCTGAAGTAGAGATGAATATTCTCTATTCTGACTGCTGAACTCATCACTTCTCCTATTAAGGCTTTCAGCTGATTGGATGAGAGGTCTCTCATTGCTGAAGGCAATCTCCTCAGTTGGTTGTGGATGTAATCATCCACAGCTGCAATCAACTTACTTATGATTTAAGTACATAAAATGACCTCACAGTAACAATTAGGCCAGTGCTTGCTTGAGCAAACAACTGGGCACTATTATCTGGCCAAGTTAACACATGAATGTAACCATCACAGCAACCTACAAAATGGAGAAAATATTTGGAAACCACTTATCTGATAAGAGTTTAATATCCAGAATAGGTATACAGTACTCCCACAAATCAACAACAAAAAGACAAACATTCCAATTAAAAATGGGCAGAAGATTTTTCTCCAAAGAAAATATACAAATTGTCAATAAAGACATGAAAAGATATTCTACATCATTAGTCATCAAGGAAACGCAAATCAAAACCATGAGATACCATTTCATACCATTAGAATGGCTACTACTTATAAAATGGAAAATAGCAAGTGTTGGAGAGGATGTGGAGAAATAGGAACCCTTATACATTGTTGCTGGGAATGTAAAATGTTGCAGCTGCTGTGGAAAAAATTTGGTGATTCCTGAGAAAGTTAAGTATAGAATTACCACATGACCTGGCAATCACACTTATAGGTATATACCCAACAGAATTCAAAGCAGGGACTTGAACAGATATTTGTGGTTTTTTCTTTCTATTTTTAATTCAACAGAAGTTTGCATACCAATGCTCATAGTAGAATTATTCACAATTGTCAAAGGTGGAAACAACTCAAGTGTCCATCAATAGATGAATGGATACAAAAAATGTGTTATACAATGGAATATTATTCAGCTGTAAAAGGGAATGAAGTTCCAATACATGAGACAAAATGAATGAAACTTGAAACCATCATGTTGAGTGAAATAAGCCAGACATAAAAGCACAAATATTGTATGATCTCACTTATATAAAATAAACAGAATATGCAAATTAATAAATTCTGAAACTAGAATACAGGTCACCAGAGGCCAGGTAGAGATGGGGAATGGGGAGATGTAGCAGTTTGATATTATTTATAAATTCCAAAAAACGATATTGATTATGTTGTAAACTGGTCTGTTCCTTTGGGCATGATACCCTTTGATTGATTTAAATCCAAAGATTTTACATTTACTTGATTAAATCAAGATTAGGGCTTTGATTTGACGATGTCATTAGGGTGACTCAATTTGAGTCCCTGTTCCCTTTGTGGGCTATATAAACATATACTCAATCAAGGAGACACAGAGAAGTAGATACACAGAGAAGCAGAATTTCGAGAAAAGAGGAAGGGAGCTCCATAGACATGGAAGAGGATGCTGTGGCCGGGGGAAGAGAGATGAGCCACTGGCCTGATAGTTCACAGCTGACCTTGGGAAGAGCCCTGAGCAGCTGAGCCTGGAAAGAAATGAACCCTCCAGCCTACAGCTGAGATCAGAAGGAGCTTGGATCACCGAGTTTAAAGAGAAAGAAGGCTGAAGCCTTGCAGACATTGCCCACCATCTTGCTTTGATACGTGGCAACAGACTTTGGGTGAGGAAGTACCTCTTATGGTACCTTAGTGGGACTCTTTAGGGCCTTGTAACTGTAAGCTTTTACCCCAAATAAATACCCTTTATAAAAGCCAATGGATTTCTGGTACTTTGCTTCAGCACCCCTTTGGCTGACTAATACAGGAGTTAATATTAATTGGTAAGGAGTTTCTGTTTTGGGTAATGAAAAACTTTTGACAATGGATGATGGTGATGGAGGGACAACTTTGTGAATATAATTAACACCACTGAACTTGAAAGTGGATAAATGGGAAATTTTAGGTTGCATATAAATTACCAGGACAAGAGAAACAAAAAACAAAAATCCAGAGAACTATACCACACAAAGAGCGGACCCTAATGTAAACTATGGGTTATAGTTAATGGTATAATTATAATAATATTCTTCCATCAGTTGTTACAAAGGTACCACATTAATGTAAAATGTTGGTAATAGGGAAAAGTGTGTATGTGTGTGTGTGTG
>JAQZBX010034170.1:0-25094 GCA_029593785.1 Cabassous unicinctus
GAGAGAGAGAGAGAGAGAGAGAGAGAGAGAGAGAGAGAGAGAGAGAGAAAGAGAAAGAGGAGACAGAAGCAGAGACAGGGAGAGGGAGAGAAACAGAAAACATGTTAGACAGAGGGGGCGGGGGGAGCTGTATACAGACAGACACAGAGAGATGGGATTGGGTTGAGAGATCAGGAAGGCTCTCGAAGGGCAAGAGATGCAGAGAAAACAAGACAGGTTCCAAGAGCATGTTCACAGAGCTATGTGGAAAATCCACTAGAAAAAGCACCAGAGTGTGTTCACAGACAGGCAACTGAGAATCTTTGTATGGAGTATTGAACACACACAAGAAGCTTTGAGCATGCAAAGAGAGTGACAATATGACCTAGAGATAGAAGCATGTGAGCCAATATAAGAATGTGCAAGAATGAGTAAGAAAACCAGTCACACCAAACACCCATGGAAGAAAGCAACACAACTAAAGAAAGAGGAAGTCCTGGGTTCGGCACCTCAGGGAGGAAGGGGGGGAAGGGGGAAGCACCGAGCTAAGAAATGGATAAGAAGGGATTGTCCCATCTCAGGCCACGTAAGGGAAAGGGGCAAGGGAAGTGGCCTGGAAGGGCCCAAGTTCAACAGGCCAGCAGCTGCCACCCTGACTGGATTCATACTCCAGCCCAGCCCATTACATACTCAGCTCACACCCCAAGCCCCAACGCGTCCCGTTCCCACTTCCCCCACACACTCTGCCTGCCCCGCTCCCCACCCAGCTCAGCCTGCCCCCCCACTGTGGAGAGTTTGCAGTTTTTCATCTCCCAACCCACTAGGATAATGCCTGATGCCAAGAGAAATTCAGCTCCCAGACAAAAGGCTCCAAAACCTAAGGGGTCTCTGGAAGGAGCCCACAGACAGGGGAGCTGTGGGACCAAGAAGTTCTGTGGATGGTCAACCTGGGCCCAGACCCCAGAGCTGGTGGTCATGGTGCCACGAAGCTAAGAAGGCAGAGAGAATGTGACTGAGGAATGAGTGAAAGGGATTGAGATAACGCAGATGAAGAAGTCAGGGAACTGGGGGCCAAAGGTCCAGACTGGGGGCATCCAGGGAGGCTAGGCGGCAGGACAAAGCAGACAGAGGCAGCCTGGGCCAGAGGTACAGTTCCGCTCAGATATTTTATTTGTGTTTATCTTTTTCTTTTTTCTTTTTTTGGTTGGGGGGAGGGGGACAGGTTGGAAGGGAGACAGAAAAACAAAATCAAAGAGGAGGGAAAAAAACCACATGAACTCTCCCCACGCCCCTCCACCCCTGGCCCCGGCCCGAGTCGATGAGGTGAGGATGAGCACACACACAGTGGAGGACAGCAATAACTTAGGGTGGGGAGCAGCGTCGGAGAACACAAGGTGAACTTCCAGACCCCGCCGTGGAGGAGGCAGCCTGTCTCGAGGTCCTGAGGGGTGGGGCTGGGGTGGGGCAGCATACTGAGGAAGGAGGGGTGGAAGGGAGGAGAGGGTTGGGTGCTGGAGAAACTTCACTTCAAAGTGGGAGATAAAGTGCTCAATGCTCTGGATCTGGGCTGGGGAAGGGCTGGAGTCCGTCACCTCCAGGGAGGCAGGGCCCGGGACTGGCGGGTTCGGGACCTCCGCCCAGCTAGAGTCCCTGGAAGTGACTGGCGAGAGGTAGGGGGTCCCAGCCGGCGCTGGCTGCGTGGTAGCAGGCGAGGGATGCGGCTGGGCCGTTCGCCCCGAAGCAGGCCCCAGCTGGCCAGGGTGTGGATGGCCCAGGGGGGCAAGTGCGAGGCTAGGCCATGGCTGGCCCGTGCCAGGCGCCAGTTCCAGCCCTTGCACAGGGTCCAAACCTTTGCCAACAGGGCTAATGGGTGTTGAGCAGTGCGGGGATGACCTCGCCGGGGCCCAGGAACAGGGAGACGGCTGCGGAAGCCATCCTTGTTGGTCTTGGGATAGAGTGCAAACAGGCCCCGGTCCCCCACGGCCCCACAGCCCTGTAGGGCCCGGAAGACCATGGGCGACAGGTGCAGCAGGACCCTCAACCACAGTCGAGAGATGCCCCGGCGCATCCGGGGGCCCTGCTGCCGCACCCATCTGCCCCCGGCTGCTAGAGCCACCAGTGGTAGAGCCAGGCCTGGCCAGGCCAGAAGCCAGGCAGCCCCAAGGCCCAGAGGCACGCCCATGAGGCCCCGACGCCAGCTCAGGCCCAGGACAGCCCCCAGAGCGGTGCCCTGGGCCAGGAGGAGGAACAGACTAGGGGGCAAGTGCAGAGCAGTACAAAGAAGTAGGTAGGAGGCCCCCAGGCCCACTAGCCCCACCTCAAGGGCCAGCAGTGCTGCCTGCAGGCCACCCCCACCCTGGGCCGCCAGCAGTGGGAGCAGCAGCAGAAGTAGCAAGGGCAGGAGGCCTGAAGAGGACCCCACTGCAAAGGAGAGGCCAGCCAGGAGGCCGTGGGACAGAAGGCCAGGGAGCTGACTAGCAGGGCTGGACCTCAGATGTGTCGGAGGAGGTTCGGGGGGGATGTCTGGGGAGGGACAGCCATCCCCAGGATCCCTAGGGGTTCCAACTGGAGCCCCCTCCTCCTCTTCCTCCTCCTCCTCAGGCACTGGGGTCAGAGCTGGGCCCTGGACCCAGCCAAGCTCAAACTCCTCATCCAGGAGGTTCTCATCCTCCTTTTCCCACAACCTCCACACCCTAGCTTCCTCCTCACCCACAACGCTCCTCTCCTGGGGTACCAGGGATGAGACTCTAAGCTCCTCTATCTCCTCCCTGGGTAGACCCCAAACTTCCTCCTCCACCACATTCCTATGTTCTTGTGGACTGGGACTAGGGGTTCCTGATTCTTCCCCCACAATCCTCCGTTCCTCTGGCTCCAAAGAGGCCCCTTCCTTTCCCAGAATCCTTCTTTCTGGAACTGCTTCCTCCTCCTCTCCCAGCATTCTTTGGTCCAGGACTGCCTCCTGGCCAGATGAGCAGGGCTGCTCTTCTCTAGGGGTGCCTGTGCTGGGTGGTCCCAGAGTCCCAGGAATGGGGAGCGGGAGGCCCGGGGGGCGCTGGCCTGCACGTACTTTGAGGCTCTTGGGCTGCTGGCGAACCTGGGCCGCGTGCTTCTGCCGCAATTCCTGCTCCCGCCGCTTGTTGTACTCCAGCTGGTTGCCCAGCTCCGTCTGGTGCTGCAGGCGTGTAAGCTCAGCCCGTGTGCGCTGTACGGCCTGGAGCTGCCGGAGCTCCAGCTCCCGTGTGGCCTCATGCTGCCTCAGCAGCAATGCACACTCCAAGTCCTTCTGTGTCTGTTTCTTGTTCAAGTCCTGAGGCAGAAGGGAGGCAGGGCCCAGGGCCCGGTGAGGGAGCCTTGTTGGTGTCAAGGAAGTGAAAGCCCCAGGATGCCTTGGCAGAGGGAGCTAGGGGGTGGGACAGCAGATGAGGGATCTACTGGGGTCACAAGCTTCTGGCCTAAGAAAGGCCCTAAGAAAACTTTTAGCAGGGGTCTGGTAAGGTTGGGATGCAAAAGGGTATGGAAGAGAAAGCAAGTGATAAAACAAATGACAGAGAAGAAAGAAAACAAGTGAAGCAAATGGAAAAAGGAAGGTGTCTGGGATCCATGAACTTAGTGGGAGGGGTATAGGGGACAGGGTGGCCTACCTCTCGCAGCAGATCCTGGTCCAAGCTGTGACGAGCCAGCAGCATCTTGCGCTTGTACTGGCGACACTGCAGCTCAAAGTACTGGCGCTGCCGCCGCAGCAAACCCGCCTCCTCCTCTGCCTGGCACTGCTGTAGCTGCTCCTTCTGCCGCAGAAGCCACTCGGCCTTCTCCCGCTTGGGGGTGCTGGGGTTCTCCTGGAGCTCCTGGGCCAGGGCAGTGGGGAAGGCAGAGAGGTCTGGGCTTGCCTCACCCACCACCAGCCCCGCCACTGGTGCAACCCTATCCTACCTCCTTGAGTTGCTCCTTCCGAAGTTTGTAGGTACGCTTCTGTGCCTCCAGCAAGGCAGCCAGCTCCTTCTTCTGCTGCCCAAGGATGTGCTGCTGGAACTTACGCTCCTCAGCTTGGGCAGCTCGTGCCTCCTTCTCACCGATGGCCTGGTGCCGCCGTGCCAGCTTTTCTGCCTCAGCCCCAAAGCCAGCGCGCTGTGCCTCCAGCTCCCGCTGCAGCCGCGCACTGTGCTCCTCCCGTTCGCCCCTCAGCCGAGACTCCAGGGCCAGTAGCTGCTTCTGGTGCTGTCGTCGCATCCGCTTATAGCCGCTTAGCTGCTCCCGCAGGGCTGAGTCCTGCTCATGCTCCTGGATCTGACGGCTTACCTGGGGTGGAGGAGAGGATCTCATGCTCTAAGGGGAAGAGCATGGCTTTTAGACTCCAGCAGAGTAAAATTTTCATTTGGTACTTTCCTCACTGTGTGACCATAAAGCAAACCATTAACCTTTCTGGGCCTGTTTCCTCAACTGGATAATGCAGACATTATCTACTTCACAGGATGGTGTGATCAAATGAGGTGATAAAAGAAAAGTACTGAGCTTAGAGCCTGGCACAAAAGTAGAAACAATTCAGATTAATTCAAAAGAGCAGAGAAATAACAGAGACCTGGGTTTAAATCCTAACTCTGCCACTTACTAACCATGTGGTCTCAGGTCAACTTCCTAAGCCTCAGTTCCCTCATCAGTTAATGGGGCAATAATTTCTCCTCATCCAGGGCGTGTAGATGGTTTGATACTTCAGTAAAAATGTCTATATGCTCCCCTGAAGCAACAAGTGTTGGCTTCTTTTCCCTTCGGCAAACACTGAGGACTAGGATGTCCTCATTTGAGGTTTGATCTTTGAACAGGGATGTGACACACCTGACTGGCCAGAGCCGGGGCGAGCACCCAGATCGTCTTATTTAGGCCAGGCCACAAAAATGGATTAAGTGTTTGCCAAGCAAGGAACAACCAGCCTGGACAATGGGACTAACACAGTGTGTGGACGGAGAAGAGGGAAGGCTGAGGTGAAGAGAGGGTGAGAGCCAGCAACAGAAAATGAGGGTGGAATCTGGACTTATCATGTACCAACAGGGAGAAAATCATTTCTGAACTTAGGAAAGTCAGTTTAGGGCATCCAAGTGTGCTAAGGAAAAGGATGGCAAGCAGGTAGTGTGGGAATGGCTACACTTACCAGGGAGGCAGTACGGATGGTGGCAAAGTGGTCCCGGTTGCGGCAGTAGGCCCGGCGGCGGGCAGAAGAGGTGGTGGAGGTGGGAGCTGGGGCTGCAGGCAGCTGGAGAGGGCCTGGGGTCATCTCTGGCTGGTAGGGGTCATCATACAGGTTATCAGAGCCCTAGAGGAAGGGAAAGTGGAGGGATGTCCAAGGCTCAGAGGTCACTGAGCCCAAAGAGAGTTACTGGAGGAGGTGCAGTCATTCTTTGGGGAGAAGAGGTCAGGCTGAGGGAGGGAGAGCAGGGTACTCAGGTGGTTCCTGAGCAGGAGTGCCTTGGGCCTGGTCCTGGCCTCTCTGAGGCCTACTCAGGAGGAACCACATACCGGCAGCCGGTGGATGATGGAGCTGTGGGAGGTGACCGTGTGTTCCCCCTCCTGCATCATGGCCATCTCCCGGGCTTCAGGGCCTTCCTCCTCCTCCTCCTCCTCCTCTTCTTCCTCCTCTTCTTCCTCATTGTCCGAGGCATCTGCTAGGCTGTTGACAGAGCTGCTCTGGCTAGAAGCACTGATGGACATGCTGGGTACTGAGTGGCTACTCTCCAGACTGGTCAGCGTCCCAGCCCGGTGCATGTAGGGCTCCGTCTCCTGTGGACAGGGACAAGGGGTGTGTGCAGGGAGGCAGCACAAGTAGACAGAGAGTGGGGAAGGGGGGCCAAGCAGCTCCTGGGAGGCACATGCAGCATGGGGGTGAAAGGAGTGGTAGGGCAAGCTGGGTCACCTCTTCTTCCTCTGGGGCCTCAGCACCAGGACCATTGGGTGCCTCTTGGAATAGTATCTTCTTCATCTTGCGGTACTGCAGGTTGTCCAGCTCCCGCACAGCATCCTTGGTCCGTTGGATTAGGTCCATGATGACGGTGGGTGGCCGCTCCCGGAGCACAAAGCGGTGCTGGGGGAAGAGAACACTGAGGCCTGTTGCCAAGCCTCCCCACGCCCACACAATAAACCCTGGGTCTAGGCATTCCCTCTGGCCTGAGGCACTCCCCTGGGGTCCATGCCCACCATGGTTGACTCTGGCCTTGTCCCAACTCTCCACTCACAATCACTTTCTCTGCCACCCCGTTCCTACTCCCTAGACAATCCCTTCTTCCTCCAGGTATGGTTAATAGGCAAGAGCAGTCAGGAGATTTGGGTTCTAGTCTAGGTCTTCCACCAAAGTGCTGTGTGACCTTGGACATGCCACAAGGTCTCTCTGGGCCTCAGAAGGTATCCCACAATTATAAAACAAGTAAGTCAAATAGACAATCTAAGACAGTTCCCAACTGGGGCTCCTTAGGCCCCCATGGTGATGAAGGTAATGGGGGCCCCTCTATTTCTGATAACTCAAACAACACCTAAGGGAAATCATACATTTACCCATGACAAGGCTACAGAGCCTTTTGGCTTGAATTACACCAGATCAGTGTGGTAACCCTGGTTATCGCATGCTGACCAGAAGCTCTGGCTGGCAATTACATACATCTTTGATTAATAAAAGATGGAAAACAAATTATTACTTATTAAGGCAGTCTAATAGATAAAAACTTGCAAAACACAGAGTTCATTGGGTTCTGGGGAAGGGATAGGAATTATAAATTAGGCTCTTGGTGGAGAAAGAATTGGGAACCATGAGTTTCACTGGGGGTGTTTCTTGTGGCTCTAACAAGCTAGTTTGAGGAGAAGAAACTAGGTCTGTGAGTTCTCACCTTCAGAAGGACCTCCGAGGTTGGTCTGTCTTGAGGGATCTTCTGAAGACAGGAGTCGACAAAATTCCGGAAGTACTCAGACCTGAAGTCACAGCGGGGACAGGGAAGTGGGGCATGAGCCTGACAGCTTTACTCCATGGCCTCTCCATGGCCTAAGCTCTGGGCCCATCAATTCCAGTTCTTACCAGTGTCCTGACTGGAGTACGGGGGACTCATTCTGTGCAATGTGATATAAGGCACTCATCGCATTCATGTTGAACAGTGGCGGCTTCCGTTCCGCTGTAGAGAAAGGTCAAGGGGGAGAAGGTGCGAGGTGGTATGTAGGCAGGAGACAGGAATGGAAATCAGAGGACTTGGATTCAAACTGCACTTCCCTGACTTCCTTGCTGCATGACCTTGAGCAATTCCCATAATCCTACTGAGAGTCAATTCATTCCCTCCTTTGTAAAAGTCAACACCCATTCTCCACACTGCAAACAGGAGTGGAGCAGCGATAGAAAAAAATAACATATATAAAAGCACTTGGTAAACTATTACTATTCCAAGAGCCAAAGATAGTTCCTGCTCTCAAAGAACTTTTGGTCTAAAAGAGAAGATTAAATAGGACTAAACAAACAACATCAAGTTTCAAGTGCTAATTGGCACAAGAGGGAGACAGGTAAATGGCTGGAAAGCTGAGGGTGGGGGGTAGGCCTCCAAGCTGGTTCATTTGCAGGATATTCAGGGGAAACCTTAGATTAGAAGTTGCAAGCCAGGAGCCTCTTGAAGCCCAGGCACACGTTTTGTTTTATGTTTTTGGCATAAAACAGTGATTTTTTAAAAAGTTGGTTGCCAACAATTAAATAATAACAATCTAAATTTCTAGTTTCTCTTTAAAAATTAAGAGTTGGTGAAAGAGGTTCTGCATTCCTGCAAAACAAAGGGCTAAAGTTAAGCAATAATGGCCCTCTTTACATGGGGATAGCACCCTCCAGTTTGCTACAGCCTCTACCACACCCTAGTGCCTTGTATCAATTGCCATTTATAACTGAGCCATGCACCCATGTTGCTACCAAAAACTGGGCAGGAGATGGACAGATCTAGATTTTTCTTTTTTTTTTTTTTTAAAGATTTATTTATTTATTTATCCCCCCCTTGCTGCTTGTGTTCGCTGTGTCCATTCGCTGTGTGTCTTATCCGTGTCTGCTTATCTTCCCCTTGCTGTGAGGTCCCGCTGCATCAGCCCCTCACGTCGCGCGGGCCGGCCTGCCCTCACAAGGAGGCCCTGGGAAGCGAACCCGGGGCCTCACACATGGTAAACGGGGGCTCTATCGGTTGAGCCACACCCGCTTCCTGTTGTGAGGTCTTGCTGCATCAGCCCACTAGGCTGCGCGGGCTAGCCTGCCCTCACAAGGAGGCCCCGGGAAGCGAACCCGGGGCCTCCCATATGGTAAACGGGGGCTCTATCGACTGAGCCAGTCCCGCTTCCCTAGATTTTTCTTATATCTGGCCTCCTTCACATACTTCCATCACCTGCCTGGCCCTTGCCTTAAATGGTAAATGGGGACATGTGGAGATGGAGCGAAAGGGCCTGTCCAAATCTCTCACCTCAGGCACAGGACACGACACAAACTAAGGCAAGGAAGTGGGACGTTCACGGCACATACAGAGCTCATGAACTAAGCTCACGAAGGGAAGAGCCAGCCGCTAGAGAGCAGGGCCTTCAGTCTGGTGTATGGAAGGATGGGAAAGGTTTCGGTCTTGAAGGAAATGGGGAGCCCATGCTAGCTTTGAGCAGGGGAGCAAAATGACAGCACCACGCCTAGGAAGACAGGGAGGACAGACTGCAGGGGGAGAGAGTACTGCAGGAGGGTGCTGATAAGCGTAACAGCAACTATTTTGTGCCTGGCACTGTGCGAGAGCCTTACAAACATTAGCTCACCATAGAGTTCTTTCAACAGTGTAGTGGGGCAGAGATGAGAGCCTTGATCTGGTTGCAAGACCTCAGGAACTCACTAGCGCCTAACTCTCTGGTTGTCACGCACTGCTTTTTGTATTACATGCCATATACCAAACAAATGGAGCTGGTCTCAGTTCCCCAGGCCTGCTCTTCCCTCTGCATGTACAGTCCTCTCTGTCTGGAATGCTCTTCCCTACATTATTCACACAGCTGTTTGTCTTCTGGATCTGTTTAAACATCTCTGCTACATGGCCTTCCTCAGTGCCTCAACTAGGTCATGTCCCTTGTTACATTTTGTCTTGCCCCTATAATCTTTCCCTTCACCTTTCATCACACTGAGAGAAAACATACCTGTGTCCTCACCTCAAATATAAGTTCCATGAGGGCAGGAGTGTCTTCCTCACTCACTCACTGCTCTACCCCAGAACCCCATACAGTGCATGGCACATAGTGGGCACTCAAAAAGGATTTAGAACTAGGGTAGTGGATAGAAATAGATAAATTCTACAAAATCTTTAGGTCTAAGAACTGGCAGGGCTTGAGAGCTGCCTGTATTGGGATCAAGGGCAGAGTCAAAATGCACAGGAAGAGGAGGGGCTGGGATGGGAACAGTAACAGAAAGAAAAAGATCTGGAGAGGAGAGAGGATGGGGCAGCAGAGGAGTGTCCTTACCCAGCTCAATACAAGTTATCCCCAAGGACCAGACATCCACCTTGCCATCATACTGCCCCTCATCCATGGCCAGGATTACCTCGGGAGCCATCCTAGGAGAATGGGCAGGAGAGAAAGGCTTGTCATGAGCCCAGACCCTGCTAACACCCTGTTCCCAACATCCCAGGAGCTCTCTCCACCACTCCCCCCACTCACCAGTACGGGGTGCCCACAAAGGAGTTGGCGGGTGCCATGATGGATGCAGAGCCAAAATCTCCCAGCTTCACCAAGCCTGGTTCTGAGAGCAGGATGTTTCCAGCCTTCACATCCCTTCAGAGGCAAGGTATGGGGTGAGACATGTGTCTCAAGAAGGCTGGGCAGCAGCTTCATTGCAGTTTCCAAGACGGCGGCTTAGCCCAGCTGAATGAGGAACCACGGTGTAGCAAGCACCCCCCTCCCAGTGGCCGTCAGTGCTTCTTGTTACCTATGGATCATGTTGTGGGAGTGCAGGTAAGCCAGACCCTGAAGGGCCCCGTGGGTCACAGCTGCAATCTCTACCTCCTGAAGGGGCTTCTTGTGCACTGGGGATTCAGAAAAAAAAAAACATCAAACAGGGGGGAGCCCAAGGGTGGGAACGGAGCATGCTCCCCTTAACTTTTACTCTATAGCTTCTCTGCTTTTCTCCCTTTTCCTACTTTTTGGCTAAAGAGTCACTTACCTTCTAGAAGGTCAGAAGCTGAGCCCAGGCAATATTCCATCACCAGCTGAAGAAATTTCAAGGGTCAGAGGTCAGCAGATCTTAGCCACCCCTGACCCAGCTCCCTCAGGCAGAGACCCAAAACAGAGCGTTTCCTTGCCTATCCTCAACTCAGGCACACCCTCGGGGTAATGACAGGGAGGAGGGGTAACTGGAGAAAATGACAGGTAACAGAAGAGTCCTTGGAACCAGGGACTCCCCTAGAAAAAGCCCAAGACACTCACTACCACTCCCATCAGAATCCCTTGAAAGCCCCATTCCATCCCCACTGCCTCCTCCAGCCCCGTGCCCTTTTCCAACCACTAACAGTCTGTGTCACCCTGCAAGCCAGCCTCTCCTTCTGGACTGACACTGCTGTTCATGGGTTTATCTGAGGACTAGAGAGGTTGGGGGAAGACTGCTTCCTTCCCAAGTTCCCCAACAGCATTCTGCACAGGGCCCAGCTAAGAGACTCAACCGGGATAAAGAGGGGCCCAAGCAGGGGTGAAGATCAGGCCAAAGCCAGGGGAGTGGGGGGAGGAGAGGGTGTAGCTCACCCAAGCTGTGTGTTCCCTCAGGTAACAGCCCCGGTACTGAATGGTATTGGGATGCCGGAGCTTCTGCAGAAATCGCACCTCCTTGATGATGTCCTGCCACTTCTGGGGGAAGGCAGCGGAGGGAGAGGTTGTCCAGCCTGCATCTCGAGAATGGGATCCCCTGCCTCACCCAGTTTTGCTGAGCCTGACCCACCTCATTTGACTGCTTGCCGCTGTAGGACATCTTCTTGATGGCCACCACCTCACTGTTCCGGACATCCCGGGCCTAGGGGACCAGACCAGAGGGTGGCGAAGGCTTCTGTGAGAATCGGGCCATGGAAGACTTGATGGCCCAGGAAACAGAGGGCAGGAGAGGCTGGCATGGTGGAGCAGCGCAGAGAGCTGCTCGGAGGTTCAGAGGGGGAAGAACAGACTCCCCAGCCCTGCCCCACCCTCCCAAACTCCAACTTACAAAGTACACGGCTCCAAAGCTGCCATGGCCAATTTCCCGAAGATCAGAGAAGAGCTTTTCGGGGTCATCCTTGAAGAAGAGCTCAGCTACATCGGGGTCTTTCAGGCTCCCAGCCCGGCCCCCAGCCGGCATGGTGGCCCCCGGGGGCCCTGAGAGTGGGGCCTGGCCTGGGGAATGGAGACGAGCCCCTTAGAGCAAGGACGACGCTCTCAGAGAGAAAGGGGCCCTTAAGTTTTGGCCTTCCCCTCCTCTAGTTCCCTGATGAGGGGGAGGCATTGCTGAGGAAGGGCAGGGGGAGATTAGGAACAACATCAAAGATCCAAAAAAATGAAGTTGCCCTGGCAACCGGAGCACGGGGGCTGGGTCCCTGGAGTCCCTAAAACTGCTAGGAAGAACGGGAAGGTAAGCATTCTCACCCATTTCCCTACCAACCCCTGCCTCTCCCCTCAAGACGGGAAGGCTCTCCTTCCCAGTCAGAGCCCTAGCTCTCCAAGTGTCCTGTCCCACAAGTCCCATACCCCAACTATTTCCTGTTCCCCTTAGCACCCGAGGCCCCCTCCTCCCCTAGCCTCTCACACCCTGGAAGAGGGCAGGAAATGGCCAGGCCGGAGGCAGTGGAAATCCGGCCATTGTTAGAAGTGGGTACTGGCCCAGAGAGGCCAGGAGACTCACTCTCAAAGGGGGGGTAGGGACACAGTGGCAGGGAGGAGATCCAGAATAGGAAGGAAAGGGATATAAATGAAGTCTGGCTGTGGGGGCTTCTCGGTGATCTGGGCTGCCTTACTTTCCAGTCCCACTGCATAAGCACCACAACACAGGTATGGGGCGTCTGCAGGGTACGAATAACGTATAGTGAGCATGTATAGTAAGTGCTTTAGATGCGTTATGTATTATTCAAACCTCACCACAACTCTAGGAGTTAAGGATTACTATTACTCCCATTTTACAGATGAGGAAACGGACTCAGAAAGGTTAAATGACTTGCCCAAAGCTGGCCCTCCACCACCATGCTTTCAGAAGAGCCCTATGAAACAAGCAGGGTAAGGGGATCATTATCACCATTTCACAGATGTGGCCACTGAGACACAGAGAAAAATGACTTCTCCAAGGTCAGAGAACAGCACCTCTCTAGTCAGGCCCATGTGCTCATTACTCTCTCAGCCCAAGCTTAGCCCCTCCTCTGGAGGAAACGGCCCCTGACCACTCCAGCCCCTAGGGAGTGCTCCTAGAACAGCCAGCTAAGAGAAAACTCCTGCAGGACAGGCTCTCAGAGAGGATTCCAGCCCAGGCCCCTGGCTAAGCACCTGCAGGAACTCTGGCTTAGGTCAAGGGCACAAAAGAGCCTTTAGCAGAGCTGGACTCCCAGGGCAGAGTTCTAGCTACTTAAAAGTACCTAACAATTTAGCATGTAATTAGATTCTGCTGAGCATTGTTCCCTGTAGTGTTAATTTTGTCTCCCCAGCCCAACTGGAAGCTGCAGGGCAAGGAAGGAGCCCAACTCTCTGGTGGGCCCCCAGGGTGCAAAGGGCTCAGAATAGCCTGGAAGCTTGACTGATTGCTCTCAGCCCGGCCCTCAGCAGCTTCCAGGCTGCTCCAAGCAGGCCCCTTTCTACCCAATCCTGCCAGCAACCAAGCACCCCTCACCCCCACCACACGCCCACACACAAAGGCAGGTGCTCACAACTTGCCAGTGGAACCTTCCTGATCTCCTCCTCAGCACCCAATCTAAGAATGCCAACTAGGACCCCCAGCCACATGTGGAGGGGTTGCCAACCACTGGCCAACCCTCACATTCTCACAATAACAATGAATATTTATTGAGTGATTACCAAGGGCTGTGCTAAATCACAACCACCTTCTAAGATGGACAGTGTTATCTCCAGTCTGCAGATGAGTCTACACACACTGCCAGTACCTCCCATCAGCAATGCACAGCAACAGGGCTTGGAGCAAGTTCCTTACACTTGGTGTTCTCTTCTGTTAAAATGGATTACAACACGGGGCTGTGAGATTTTAGGAGCATTTAGCTGATACTCAACATATAGATTTTTCCTTCTCTGCCTCCAGGGTCGCCAGAAAATCGCTTTAATCCTTTGGGGGATCATCCTACCCTAGTAGCTTGGCTTTAACTGTTAAGAGACACCACTCTGGCTACTATTTGTCAGAAGGGAGAACACTCTCAGGAACCCAGGCCACTGCCTGGGATTAAAGATGAAGGTCACTGTAGAGAGAAAAATCCATGAGGTAGAGGGCAGAAGCCAGGGCTTCCACATCAGGAAAAGCTTCTGAGTACAGTCCTTCTGGTAGGGAAGTTCACCGCACCCCCATTCCTAAACCTCACCCCAACTCGTTTTCCTCTGGAGTCCTGGCCAACCCCAGGCTCAGGAAAAAAAAGAGATGACAAGAGACAGGAAGCCAGAGCAGGGGCAAGACTTGATTCAAGACTTAGGTTCAAATCCTGATGCTGCCACTTGTATGACCTTGGGCATCTTCTTTGGGCCTTAATGTTCTCAACTGTAAAATGGGAAGACAGCAATAAAGGAGCCACCACAGGCTGAATGTGGGAGGGAGGTGCCACATGAGAGAATGGGTATAAAAGCAGTTTTTAAGTGGCAGACTGCTTGACAAAGGTCTGAGATTATTTATACCTTCAAATAAGAGATTGGAAGGTAACTGCTGTAACCCCCAAACACATACACACACATATCCTTGCAAGGACAAGAAGCCCAATCAGACCAGGCTGCAAAGCAGATTCTGCCCCACCATGGGAATCAGAAGCGTGGAAATCAATGCCCCAAAACAGTCAGGAAAAAGGGGTACAATCATGGAGGAGAGAAGTGAACAGGGAAGAGCAGAAGGGTGAAAACCCATCTGAGGAGCTCAAACAACCTAGGGTGTGACCCTCGGTGACATCGGAGACCCTGTCACCTGAGGCTCCCCCACCAACCAGACACAATGAAGGGAAGAGGAAGGGGAAGAGGGTGGCAACAGAAAGCAAGGCTAGCCAGAGGATGACCGACCACTGGCCCAGCTGGGCTTCCCCATCCTGAGGAGAGGGCCCACCCAGGCCCAGCTTCTCAACACAGGGACCCGCGCCCCTGCACCCCGCTTCTCACCTGGAAGGGGTCACTATGGTCCCCCAGCGTTTCCGCCTCCTCCTGGGGTCCTCCAGCGGCTCTGCCAAGCAGGGAGAGGGGCAAGGAGACCCTTCCCCTTGCCACCTCTTCCACGGCTTTCGCCCTTCCTGAGAGGCGGGCCCGGAAAGCCTCCCCTGGAGGGGAGGGGGGGACAACCTGATCTGACCTCGCGGTCCAGTCCTCCCCCTCCTCGAGGGCGGCAGTCGCTGAATCCCGGATTTCTGATTGTGGGGGTCTGAACCCCGGATATTTGAGCGCGGAGGGCTAAATCCGATATTTGAACGCCTGGGTAACAAACCCCAGACACTGGTGAACGGAGGGGCCTGAACCCCAGATATTTGAAATCCTTTGAACCAGAGCCCCAGGTTTAGAGAGGTTGGGACCCGAGTCCCGGATATTAGGACTCCAAGGGGCTGGTACCCGGATATTTAAGGACAGGGCTAACGCCGGAAATTCGAGACCCAGAGGCCCGATTCCCAGGGTTTCGGCGGCCACCGACAGAGGGCCCACCCCGAGGACGTCCGGCCGCACGGCCCCTCTCACGCCGGGGTCTGAGGGTGACAGCCCCCACTCTCGCCCTAGCCTCCTCCTTTTCCTCTTTTCTCTCCCAAGGCGAGCGAGAAGATTCTAGCTAAAACTCTGCCGGCGGTCCCCGCACCCTCTGTCCCTTTCCTCTTCTCGGTCTCAGCCTCTCTCCACACCACAGCCCAGGTCTCGTCCCGATCTCCCTCTCCCTCTTCCTCCCAATTCCAAAATGGAGACCGGGCGGGAGCGCGCAAGCGCGCTAGGGACTCCGGGCCCAAGGGGGCGGGGCCCCAAAAGAAACAGCCCCGCCCCTCTCTCCTCCCGGCAGCGGCCAGGGAGATCGGCAGCCGCCGAGCCCAAGTGCGCGCGCGCCCCGCCACGCGGACCCCGGGTGGAAGGAGGCGGGGAGAAGGGCCAGGCTTCGAGGGGGCGGAGCCTAGCGCGCCGACCGACAACTGGCGGAGGAGAGGGCTCTAGCGCATGCGCTTGCCCCGCCTTATCGCTGAGCCGGCGCTTGTTGCTAGGGCAAGCTTTGAGGGGGCAGTTGGAAGGAAAGGAGAAGCCGCGATCTGCGCCTGCGTGCAGGGTAGAGGTGGGGAGGGGTAAGGGAAGGCTGCAGCCGGGTGCGCAAAAGGCGGGAAAACGCACTGCTCTGAGGTTAGTGGCCATCCAGCCTGGACGTGGGCTCCCACGTGCGAAGAATCTTTGCACGTCAATGCTGAGAAAACTCAGTCGGTCAAATCCCGTCAGGAAACAGACCCTGAGCTGCTGCATGGCTGCCCAAGGTCACACAGCACTTAGGTCAAAGCTTTTACGTCCATACCCACCTGACCCTCCCAACTGGCTGGGATGATCAATCTCATTTGATGGTAGAAAACAAAACATAAAGTGGTAGAGCTGGGGGAAAATATTGCCAGACACCCCCAAACACACACACACACAACACCCAGACACAACAGTGGGAAGAGATGAAGTAACATGCCAACCTGTACTTCAAACTAAAGAGTGAACCGCAAAAAAAATTCCCCAGACCTCCCAAGCTGTCTACCCTAAAATTCCCACATCAACCCAATTCTCAATAAACACCCCAGGCAGCACTAGGCCAAAAAGGTCATTTATTTTCCACCACATCTCAGCACTTCACTCTTTGTAACATCTCTTCCAACCAAGAACCAAGGCCCGAGAAGTTGACTCACACCTGGAGAAGAAAGAGAAAATAAAAAAACAGGGCAGGTCATTGGGCCCTTGAGGGAAGCTCTGGGATGGTTGCAGAAATTGAGGAAGGAAAAGAGGAAGTGACAACTAGAGATAGGAGCAGCCACTTGTCCCAATTGGGATCGCCTCAGGGCCTCAGAATCTGCCAGGAGCCAGAAAGCCTTTCTTTTCCAGTCAACTCAGGTCTAAGAAAAACTGAGAGGGATCCACTACTTCCTGTGCCAGGCAAAATGCCTAATCCTAAGCAAAATGGTGAAATAAGCAAAGTTGATCTGAGCTCCCAGTTTCTCTGGCAGGATTCCTACCCCAGACCTGAACTGTTTCCACTTCTCATACAGTTGTCTCCTGGGGTGCTGAAGCAGAGAACAGTTTAAGGGCTGGTACACATACTATGCAGTTCTCCGGTGACATGAGAGCCACCTGACAGGGTGAAGATTCTTAACAAAAATACTTTTTTCACTTAATGAGCTGAAACGAGAACTATGTAGCCAAGATGACCCCACCCACTGCTACCTTTGTACAACTCTCCTCTCTCAAGGATTCTGTTAGCAGGATCAACTTTTTTTCTAAATGCAATGACAGCTAGATGGAAAAGAAAACGTGCATGTAAGATATAAACGAGCATGTAAAGTATAAAGTGCTTTTATAAAGTAAATGGTAGCTTTTTTTTTTATTAGATCATCAGATTTGTTTGAGCTGTTCAAGTTGAATTTGACAAAAATTGCATCATAAAGCTGGGTATCATGATTTCACAAGAGCAAGACAAGCGTGATTCATATCCATGACCCATCATCAATCATACTTGAGCCCTCTTAACTTGCCATTGTGCCAATAAAGTGTGTGTGTGTGTGTGTGTGTGTGTGTGTGTACTTCATGTATCCGTAAGACTGAGGATCCATGATTTAAAAAAAAACAAAACTTGGATGTGACTCACAGCTATGGATGAATTTTAAAATGGGAATGTTAAGTGAAAAAAGTCACAAGAAAGTATATATTGTATGATTTCGTTTACATAAAGTTGAAAAAAAAGCAAAACTAAACCATACTGTATAGGAATGCATACCTGGTGATAAACTATAACACCGCGTAGTAGCTACCTCTAGGGGAAGAGAGGGTGCTGTCAGGAAGAAAGGCAGCCTGAGAGGCTTCTGGGTTGTAGCGAATATCCAACTTTTTTTTTGCCCGAGAGGTATTCACAAGCGTGTCTACTTTATAATAATTTGCCAAGCCATACTTGTATGTTTTATGTACTTTTCCACTTGGGGGTTTAAATACTTTGTAATTTAAAAAGTAAGAAAAATGTTGACTGCTAATGGTGTAAACTGTTTGTGGTCCCAGGGATAGTGGCAGCTGAAGAGGGTTCTCAGGGACCCCAACAGAGGATTCCAAGGGCGGATCCCAAGTGCCTGCTCCCCCGCCCCCCTCCCCCCGACAACTGCCATCCCCAAAGACTAGGGCAGAGCACCTCACCTGAGAACGACACAGGAAGTGGCCAGGGCCCTCAGAGCCGCGTTCTAGACCAGAGGGGCTCCCGGCGTGGGTGGAAACACACAGCAGTGACACAGCACAGAAGGCCACAGAGGAGAAGCAGGAAGGAGCCCAAGACCAGCAGCCTGGAGCCACACAGAGCCAGCTCCTCCTGGGGGGTGGGCACAGGGAGTTGTGGTGGAGAGAGGGAGAGAAAATGGAACATCTTCCCTTGGAAGACATCCTATCCCCAGTGCAAGTGTACAGAGATAAGCCACCATGAGGGAGAAAGGAATCTCCATATCTAGGGAGCAATTAGAGGGAAACGGTACTTATATACAAATTAACCTTTGTCTCGATAGTTTACAAACTGCTTTCTTGCCCACCCGTTGACTTGAACCCTCATGATGACATCGGGAAACAGGAGAGCTGACGCTTCTCCACATTTACAGCTGTGCAAGCAGAGGCAGGTCTAGAACCCAGGTCTTCCCCGATTCCAAGCTCCCAGGGCCTGCTCCTCTCTGGGTCTGTTTAACTCTTAGGGAAGTGTGTGCAGCCATCCTCTAACTGGTCTCCCTGCTCCGCTCTGGCCAATCTCCACCTGGCCCCAGTGGAGCACCTCTCTCGCCTCCTTGAAGCCAGTGGCTGCCACGGCCTGCAGTGTCAAGGTGTAGCGTCTTCAGCTTGACCCTCACGAGGCGTCATAATAATCCCCCTGTGGGCTCTCTCGCCTCGGTTCCTAAGCCATTTCCAAACCCCTCATCATGGGGCCCCCCCAATGGCTGGACACCCTTCAGTCACCAGGCCCGTGAGCACGCTGCTCCCCTTCCCTGGAGGGTATCGTCCCTCGCCTGAAGCCCCTCTACTGCATTCCCTGCCCAAGTTGTCCTCACTCTTCAAGAGCAGCCTGACATGGCAGAGCAAGCCTGGGACTTGGAGTCAGAAGACCTGAGCTGCCGTCCTGGCTCTGCCACTTACCAGTTGGGTGGCCTTGGGCAATTCATTCCCTCTCTCTCGGCCTGTTTCCTCATCTGTAAAATGGGATAAACACCACCTACCTCAAAGGGCTCTTTTGAGATCAAATGAGATAATGAATTTGAAAGCCCTCTGTGCATTAAAAACGACTGTACACAATTCTCTTTCTTAAATGCCACCTTCTCTGTGCAGCACTCTCCATAAATGTTCAAGTCAGGGCTAATTGCTCCTTACTCTGTGTTTGGATAACTCTCTGCTCACATCTCTGCGATAGCAATTAATCCATTTTGCCCCTTATTAGAGCTTTTGAATTCCTTTGAGATGGAGATCATGTTTTATCATATTTAAAGACAATAATTCAAAGTAATAGCTGCCATTTACCAAATCTCTATTATGTACCAGGCCTTGTGCTGGGCACATGTCATTCATTCTCATTTAGCTCTTATTTGTTGGAATTAGGAGATAGAATCATGTTTTCCGTTTTGCAGATGAGGAAGCTGAGGCTCAGAGAGGCTGTGATGCTAGCTCAAGGTCACAAAGCCTGGGAGGGCAGGTCTGCAGAGCATGTGCTTTTACCCTGAGGCACACTGCCCCCAGGAGCCCCAGGACACAGTGTTCAGCGTGCTGTTCAGCGTGGTGGTCGGCGTTGCCCTAACCACCAAGGTTACCTTACCGAGGTGAGCAGTTTGGTGAGCACAAGGCCTTCATGGCTCCAGACACTGACACACTCCTCAGCCATCCTCCGGCTCAGGGTGGCATTTCCTGCGCCCTCTTCTGAGCAGGGTATGGGGGGCTGGCTGGAGGGCAGGACTCCTGGAGCAGCACTAAAATACAGGCAGGTTCCCGGGGTCCTCTCTGTGGTTCCCCGTGCAGTAACGAGGACCAGTCCTTCTGCAGAAGATCCTGTGAAAGGCCCAGGAGAGGACATGGAAGAAAGTGAAGGGTGGGGTGGGAGCAGCCCCTCTTCAGACGTCTCGTCATCCCTTTCTCTTTTTTTATTTATTATTATTTATTTATTTATCCCCCCCTGCTGCTTGTGCTCACTGTGTCCATTTGCTGTTTGTTTTTCTGTGTCTGCTTGTCTCCCTTTGTTGGGTCGTCCTGCTGCGTCAGCTCACCGCGCCACGCGGGCTGGCTTGCCTTCACCAGGAGGCCCCGGGAATTGAACCCGGGGCCTCCCATATGGTAAACGGGAGCCCTGTCGATTGAGCCACATCCGCTTCCCCCTTTCTCTTTCTTTACATTTTTATTGTGGTAACATATATATGACATAAAATGTCCCATTTTTCACCACTTTCAAGTGTACAATTCCATGATGTTAATGTCATTCACAATGTCTTGCTACCATCCGCACCATCAACTTCTATCCATTTCTAAGGCTTCCGACAATACTGGGCATTTTGGTGTTGATCCTAGTCAATAAAATACTCTATATAGCATCATACACATCATCGAGAAGTGAAAATAACTGTGTACCAATTTAAACAAAAAGTAACTTAACTTACACATCAATAACATCAATTCTCCCAAGGTGATAGGGAAACTATCATATTGTCACGCAGGCGGTATAAACTGGTGCATCCTTTTGAGGAAAGCAGTTTTCCACTAAATACCAAAATGCATTGAAGGGTTCACACCCCATTTCACAGTAGTGGGGGGAAGGATGGCCTATGCAATAAATGGCCTTGGGACAATTTCCATTTGGAAAATAATAAAAAAGTTAGACGCTGACCTCACACTATAAAATAAAATCCAGATGGATTTAAGAGCAATGAAAAACAAAAACAAAAACAAAAACCCTAAGCCAGTATTAAAAGAAAATATGGAAGAATGTTTTTGTAATGTTAAGAGTGAGGAAGACCTTCCTAAGAAAGAGCCTTAATAAAGGACAATATGGATAAATCTGACCTCATAAAATGTAAAGGCTTCTATACAATGAAAGAACAATAAATTAAAAAAAGTAACAGATTGGTTGAAAATACCTACAATATATTTAATTGAAAAAAGGCTTACTATGCAGAATGTATAGACCTAAAAATTAAGAAACAGACAAATAACTTAAAAATGAGGAAAGAATATGAACAATTAATTCACAAAAGTCATGAAAATGGCCAATAACCTATAAGAAGATGCTCAACCTCAGTAGCAATGAGGAGAAAGTGAAAATAATCTGGTAATTCCTCTGGCAATTCTTTTGCCCATGTGACCGATAAAAATGAAAAAGATTGATAACAACAAACGTTGAGGATGTAGGGAAATGGGCCTTCTCGGTAGCACCTTTTAGAAGACAATTTGGGCATATCTATCAAATTTTACATGGGCACCAAAGAGTGACTGAGAGGATGGCCACCAAACTGTGGACAGTTATGTCTCAAGGTGTGACAGTTTGAGATTATTTTTGTGAATCCCAAAAAGAGAAAAATTATGTTTGTAAAGTAATCTATTCCTCTGAAGGTGATAGCCTTTGATTGGATTCTGTTGCAGGGTCTCTGATTATGTTTACTTAATAAAGTCAATTTAGGACTTCCGACTGGGTTATGTCAGTGTGGCATTGTAACTCAGGTTGAGTCCCCTTCCCCTTGGTGGGCTGATATAAACAGAAAATCACTCAAGGAGACACACGGGAAGAGAGAGAGCTCTGTCATTTCCGATCCTGGGGAGAGGGGAGCCATTTGCCTGATAGCTTACAGCTGACCTTGGAAAGAGAGCCAAGACTGATATAGAAAAGCCCAGAAAGAAACGAGCCCTATGCCAGGAGAGAGAGGAACCCCAGAGGGAAGAGATCAGCAACCATCTTGCTTCAACACATGGCAACTGACTTTGGTGAGAAAGCAACCTTGAGTTGGACTCTTTAGGGTCTTGTAGGTGTCAGCTTTTACCCCAAATAAATACCCTTTATAAAAGCCAACAGAGTTCTGGTACTTTGCATCAGCACCCCTTTTGGCAGACTAATACACAAGGGGAGGTAAGAAGGTCTTTAACAACTGCTCTGCATATTTCTGTATGGTGCAAATCCACAACAAAACTAATTTTTGTATTAAAAAAAGGCCCATAACTTTTAACCTAGTTACACCTCTTTCAGAAATGAGTCCTAAGGAAAGAATGCAAAAGAAAAATGTGTGCCAACTATGATTGGCCACTAAGATCACTATGATTTTATCAACACCACCAAAAAGTATGAAACAATTGAGATGGTTAATAGAGAAAGCATAAACAATGATGGCTTAGCCACTTAATGGACCAATTTACAGTCATTATGGACCAGAGTAGACTTATTATTCTAGTAATGGAAGAACTTGTAACATTGATATAAAGGTGGTGGCCACGAGAGGTTCTGAGGGGAAGGAGAGGTAAGAATAGGTGTAACATGGGGCATTTTTGGGACACTGGAATTGTTCTATATGACATTGCAATGATGGATAAAGGCCATTACACATTTTGCCAAAACCTATAAAATTATGCAGTGCAAAGTGTAAACTATAATGTAAACTATAGACCATGGTTAGTAGCAATGCTTCAATATGTATTCATCAATTGTAACAAATTTACCACATTAATGAAAGATGTTAATGGGGAAAAGTGGGGGGGGGGAGGGACGGGGTATATAGGAATCCCCTATATTTTTGATGTAACATTTATGGAATCTAAAGCTTCTTTAAAAAAAAAATGATAATGTTGAAGACGATGTAATGATATGGAAAAACACTTACCATGTCATAAATGAAAAAAGGATAAATACAAATTGGTATATACAACATGAGGACAGCTCTGAAAAACATACATGGCAAAATTCCCAAAGAGAACTGCTCCCCTTTCATCTACCTTCACCAGATGGAATCTGCCATGGAGTCCTGTAAATCCCACACTTCTAATGTCTCTCTCAAATCAGTTCCCTTCTTTCACATCACTGTCTTAGCTCAGGTTCTCATCACCTCTCTGCTCCAATCACCTCCTTGGGTCTTCTGGCATCTGGACGCATTCCCTCCAGGCAGTCTGCTAACAGGGTGGTCTTTATTTATTTATTTATTTATTTATTTTTGAGGTACTAGGCCGGGGATTGAACCTGGGACCTCGTATGTGGGAAGCTGGTGCTCAACTATTGAACCACATTGGCTCCTGAGTTGGTTTTTTCATTTGTTTGCTTGTTGTTTTTTTGTTTGTTTGTTTGTTTTTAGGAGGCACTGGGAACTGAATCTGGCACCTCCCATATGGGAAGCAGGCACTCAACTGCTTGAGCTATATTGCTCCCCTAGAGTGGTCTTTTAAAAATACCAAAATAAATAGAACTATTTTTCTGAATAAAATCTTTTGAGTCTTTCCAATGTACAGGATAAAGCCCAAGTGTCCTGGCTTGGAATCTCCATGGGGTCCCGCCTGCTTCTTCGGACCTATCTTCCACCACTCGTTCAACACTCCTTCCCCTGCACCAGCCAAACTGAAGACCCAGAAATCCCTAAACATGCCATTGTAGTTCCCCGCTCCATGCCTCTGCACATGCTGTTCCCTCTGGCTGGAATGGCAAACTCCTAAGCACTCTTCAAGCCTCAGCTCAGGCAATGGATCCTGGGTAAAGCTTGTCCTCACCATCCTTGCTTTATGGAATTCTGGGTGCTCCCACTGTACCTTGTTTTACTTCACATACTGAAAGGTATTTATTTCTACTCACACCTGTATTTTGCTAGAATGTGAGCAACTTGAGGGAGAGCGCCCATATCTTATGGATCTTCATATTCCTCATCCCTGGTACATGGTAGGTATTCATTATTTGTTGCTTGGATAGCGCTATTATTGTTTTATTTTCTCCAAAATAATCTTCCATGTTTTTAAATTGTTTCTAACATGTATAAAAAAGAATAAGGCTTCTTTGCAGAAATGGACAGACTAATCCTAAAACTCGTACAGAGTTTGAATTTCTATTCAAGGGACCCAGAACAGACAAACCAGTCTTGAAAAAGAACAAAGTTGGAGGAGTCACTTTCCTGATTTCAAAACTTATTACAAAGCTACAGTAATCAAGACAGTATAATACTGGCATAAGAATAGAAACATAGGTCAGTGGAATAGAATTGAGAGTCCAGAAATAAACCCTCACGTTCATTTCCAACAAGGGTGCTAAGATGATTCAATGGGGAAAGAAGAGTCATTTCAACGAATGATTCTAGGACAATAGAAACCTGCGTGCAAAAGAATCGAAGTTGGACCTTTCCTCACACCACACACAAAAATTGGATCAAAATGGATCAAAGACCTAAATGCAAGAGCTAAAACTATAAAACTCTTAGGAGAAAACATATGTATAAATCTTCAAGACCTTGGGTAGGTCATATTCTTAGATTTGACACCAAAAGCACAAGTAACAAAAGAAAAAATAGATAAAGTGGACTTCATTAAAATAAAAAAGATTGTGTTTCATAAGATAACAAAACAAAGTAAAAAGACAACCCCCAGAATGGGAGAATATATCTGCAAAACAAATAGGTGATAAGGAATTTTATCTAGAATATATAAAGAACTCTTACAATTGAATAAGAAGATAACCCAATTTAAAAATGGGCAAAGGACTTAGACACTTGTCCAAAGAAAATATAAAAATGGTCAATAAGTACATGAAAAGATACTCAATATCATTAGCTAATAGGGAAATGCAAATCAAAAGTATAATGAGATAGCACTTCACATCCACTAGGATGGCTAAATAAACCAAGTATACGCTACGGACCATAGTTAGAGGTAATCGTCTGATCATATTCTTTTATAATCTGTAACAAATGTTCCACAACAATGTAAGGTGTTGGTGGAGGGGTGATTTATGGGAATTCTGCACATTATGCATGATTTTTTGTAAGCTCACAACTTCTCTAGTAATAATAATAATAATAATTTTAAAAAGACAGATAACTAGTGTTAGGATATGCTGGTGGAAAAAAAAATCTAGCAGTTTTTCAAAAGGCTAATAAACACAGAGCTACCATATGCCCCACCAATTTCACTCCTAGGTATATATATACCCAAGAGAACCGAAAACATATGTCCACGCAAAACCTTTTTAAGTTTGGCAGTGTGAGAAGCTTCAGGGCTCTGTCCCCTCACAAGAAAATGAGAAAAGTACACGGTCCATGGACATACTGCAGGGTAAGTTGCACCTCACATAAGCTTTTAATAACCAGGAAGAACCAAGAGAAACATCTTTCTCAAAGCTCCAGAAAACAGTTAAAGGACTGTAGTAACAGGACAAGTGCCAAATCAAGAAAAAGGATATTTAAAAGTAGTCAGGGGAAGCAGGTGTGGCTCAGTGGATAGAGCCCCCGTTTACCATATGGGAGGCCCGGGTTCGCGTCCCGAGGCCTCCTTGTGAGGGCACGCCGGCCTGAGCGGTGCGGTGGGCTGATGCAGCAACCTCACGGCAGGAAGCGGGTGTGGTGCAATGGATAGAGCACCTGTTTACCATATGAGAGGCCCCGGGTTCGCTTCCTGGTGCCTCCTTATGAGGGCAGGCCGGCTCGCGCGGCGCCGTGGGCTGATGCGGCAAGACCTCAGAGCAAGGGGGAGATAAGCAGACACAGAGAAGACACGCAGCGAATGGACACAGCAGCACA
>JAQZBX010034171.1:0-25093 GCA_029593785.1 Cabassous unicinctus
CATTTTACACTCCTACCCATATCTTCTTCCTCATTTTTTTATTTATCTCCTATGTGATGCTTTAATGCTCAACACACCAGATGATGCTATGTGGAATCTGTATCACAGTGTATTCGCATTCCAAAAAAACATGCAATCCCTGAGTAGACAATAAATTTGATTTTTCACAAGTAGCATCCTTTATACTTTGCTCATAAGACAATCTCTCAAGTGAATCTTTTTTTAAAAAACACAACACAAATAGACCAGTGAAGGAAAAATGGGTTGCATGATGGGTTTTGTGTTCAGCAAAAAGGACTTGGACAAAGCAGCCATGCTGATGTTCTTATTTACAAAGGTTGCCGTCTGGGAAATTAATGTCTGCTGTTGCTCAGTAATTAGGAAAATTTAGGACCCCTGGTGCTCCAACATCTTGCATTAAAGGTTGTATGTCATCAGTGTTTTCATGAGAATTTGCTGGATTTCTGTCATTAATAACAGGCATAAACCCAGCAAGCAGTAGAATATGCATTACATTTAATCAATTTGCTATTTGTATTCATTATGCATGTCCTCCATTTTGACTCATGAAAAATTGAAAGACCATTACAAATAGAAAGAGCATCATGGATTGCAAATGGTATAGCAAGAGCATAAGCACTATTAATTGGTCAATTGTGCTTGTCAGTAAATTTAAAATGATTAAGGCAGAAAGATTAGAAGGGACATGAATGTGCTTGGGAAATGGAAGCCCAGTAACTCTAAGGCTCTCCAAATCCCTCGTGCCCAGTATTGGGGATTGAATCATGTTCCCTACAAAAGGCACGCTCACGTCCCACCCCTAGTCCTGTGGGTGTGAACGCATTTGTCAACTGGAACTTCAAAGATGTTATTAGTTAAGGTGTCCCCAAATTGAATGAGTGTGGGCCTTAATCCAATGTGGCTGAAGTCCTTCTAAGCAAAGGAAATTGCACACAGAGTGAGAAGCCACAGGGAGCAGCCAGAAGCTGGAAGGCAAAAGAACCGAGAAGAGAAAGGAGAAGATGCCGCCATTTGCATTGCCATGTGAAGGTACAACCAAGCAACCCCAAAGATCGCCAGCCAGCCAGAAGATAGTGACTGCAGGAGACAAACCTTCTAGCCTCTGAAAGCATGAGCCAATACATTCCTGTGGTTAAGCCAGCCCATTGCATGGTATTTGTTTTAGCAGTTAGGAAACTAGAACACCCAGATAAATGCAGCAAAAATCAAATGGCATTTTTCCAACAAATTCAAATATTTCTTGAGCACCTACCATGTGCCAAGGATTGTACTGAGTGCTGGGAATACAGCAGAAACAAAGTAAATGAACTCCTTGATGTCAGGGGCTTACAACAAACAAAGGACTGTACAACACAAGCAGTGAACTGTACAACACAAGCAGTGAACCTTATTATTACTGCTTATGTGCTTCCAGGGTTGAGACCCATTGGTCTCGTAGAAGGATGGACACGTAAAGAGCTAAACAAAGGCCATGATAACAGCTGGCAGGCGTGAGCTAGAAAATGGTGATATTTCTCTTCAGTGCATACCTACAACTGAGAAAAAAAATGTTTTCAGGAAGCAGGAGGCCAAATGACCCAGAATTATGCAATAGATAAGTGTTGCATCTATCACCAAAAAAAAAAAAAAAAAATCTGATAAAAAGTGTTAGATTTCACTTAGGCAACATAGGATAAACAAATGACTGTGTATTTCTGTATAAGCCAGGAATTGGTTGTTGTATACTTAGCCAAATACAGCATTTTAGTGAAGACATAGTGTCTTTCCTACCTGGCAGACATAAGAGAAAGGAAAACAGGGGAATCCACAGGGTAAAGATATAAAGGAAAGGAATTAGCATCTCCTCTAAAATTATTTTAAAGGTCAGAATATCTTGAAGTGTGGTGGTGAAGGTAATCTGAAACTCTCCATCAGACTCTTGGCGCCTTTGATATGAGGTATTAAGTGTCTAGATTGGAAAAAAGCAAATATTTCTGGGTAATTAACTGAGATTTATGCTATTCAATTGAAGATCAAGCTTTGCGTTCCCCTACCCCTTGAATATAGATGAAAAGAACAGGAAAATGAGGATGGTTTTCTAAGGGCAGAACTATTGTTCCGAGTGGCACTCCTGAGTGGCTACATTGATAAATTATTCCAGTCTTTTGTCTAGTGATAAGCCATGATTTTGTAAAGCAATGCTTGCAATGCAATAGGCACTTTACAAGAATAAGCTATCGCTTCTAAGAAAGGCTGTAAGCAGTCCAAACGTCACACTTCAGCCTCCCTCACTCCAGTGCACTCTAAGCCCCTCACCAAGAAGACAGAAGTTTCCGCCCACAGAATAAATTCAGAACTACGCCTTCCGCGCTGGGAAGAGCAACTGCCCGTCTCCAGATAGCCACCCTGACGACTCCGCTTCCTTGGATTTTACAGTTCCCAACAGTTGATGATGATCTTCAGAAATGCTCACGGTTCCTTGAATTTTTGCAAAAAGGGATATTTGCAAAACAGAAAGGGTGTCCTCAGGAGTGGCGGGACAAAAGTAATGAGGGTCTAGCAGCCCTTCATTACTTCTGAACCAAAAAGGAAAGGACCTTGAGAATTCCTCCCCATACAGGTGACTCTCCAGGACCTAGCCCTCCCTGGGAAGCAGCAGTTCTCCATCCTGGCGGCACACTGGAATCACCTAGGCTCTTGAAAACTACTGAGGCCTGAGCCCTATGCCCAGAGATTCCGGGGGCAGGGCGGGTGTCAGGGCATAGGTACATCCACAGGTGAATGTCATGTGCAGCCCGGATCGGGAAGCACTGCTGTAGCTCCCAATTAGTGATAAAATTGGAAATAAAGGAAGTAACGTTGGTGGCACACTCTACCAAGCTCAAGGCCACGGCCCGTCCTTGGGACAGTAAAGGGAAAGGACTCATTGGGTCTGAAGGGAAAAGCCTTATTGGGAAAAGATAAAAGTCTGTATTGGGGCAAATGTCCTCCTCCTTCTGTTGCCTTCCTGACCTCTCCTTTCCTACAGCAAGGGCACCAAGCGGACAAGCGAGGGAGTGGACTCTGAGACATCACTCTCATAGAAATGCCTTTGGGTTCCAGGTCCCTCCTCAGGTTGAGGGTATAATGGTGGGGCAAGCCACTTGCAAATGAATTACTTGAGAAGTAATCAGAGTCAGGGCAATAGCAAGCTCTGTAATCTCTCCCTTAAAGAAAAGTGGGGTGGGTAGTTGGGGAGGGGCTTGTGTAGAGATCAAGGGCAGGCAGGAGTGTGGCCTGGGGCTCTCAAGTACCAAGACCCTAAAGAGCCTTTGTTTGCCCCTCCAGCCCCCCATGTGATTTCACACCTGAATCTCTACACTAAAAGGAGGGGGCAAACAGAAAAGGGAAGGAGAAGAAGCCAAGCAAGGGGGTCATTGAGGTGAACCCCCAGATGCAGCCTGATCCATGAGGGCCTTGGGAGCATAAATGATGCCTCCGAGTTTGTCCAGGATGGCAACAGAGGAGACTCGAAGCTCTTGCACATCCTCAAATGGTCAGTCATTGGCTTAAGGTCGCCTCAGGCACTTCGGGTACTCTGAAATTGCTCAAGGAGCTTCCTCTGAAGGTCACAGAAGGTTGCTACCAGCATCAAAGCCCACTAAAGCTGTGAGATGGGTGCACCAGGCCAGCAAAAGGGACCCAACAGGATCTAGCAGGGCACCAACAGTATTTTCTACCCAAACCAAGTCATTGTCTCCTAGATACATTAGCTTAGGACATCCGGTGCATTTCTCCATCTCCCTCCTCTAATAGAATAGATTTCCTCTCGATGCCTTTCTCTTGCATAGTGCGTATTTCCTTGACTCCGTTTCTTGTTTCTTGTTATCATCAGAGTGAAAATTCTTAGAAGGTCAGAAGTAGGGTAGGACCTGAAGGCCTTCGGCTTTGACCTGGGCATCAGATAGAATGGTCATGGCTACAAGAGATGAGCGACCCAACAGAAAGGGGCGGCTCTTTCTCATATCAGAAGAAGTGTGGCGGCAGGTGGTTCTGGGTTGGCTCAGCTTCTCAAATGACGTGAGCCCACTCCGCAATTCCCTTGGCCATCACGGTGGCAGGAATGGCCGCAGAAGCTCCAGGCAGCATGTCCTCACACGTTCATATTCACATTCAGGGAGCGAGCAACCAGCTCCTCCTCATGTGTCATTCTCCAAACAAAAAGGAAAATATTTCTCAGGTATGGCCATGAATTTCACTTTACAGATGGAGGGCTGACCGGGATTATATCACTTTCCTATTTCTTAACTATAAAGAGGGTTGGGGAAAATGAGTATCCAACATCTTGGCTTCTGTCTGCCATTCCCTGCAAAGCAACTGGTTGTAGTTATGCTCCGGCTGTTTGCTCAGGTCCATTCTCTGCTCTTCTCTGCCCAGCCTCCTGCCCCAGGCTCCTGGAAGCTGACCCCTACTCATTTCACCACCCGGAGTCTTGCCCTTTGGATTCTGATTAAGTTCAGGCAACGGGAGGCACTGGGAGGAGATGGCAGGGGCCAGGGAGGGAAGTCTGGGTGTTTCTTCCCTCTACTCTGTCCCCACCAGCCACACTGTCACTACAGAGGTCATGAAAATACTGCCTTATGTTACCTCCTGAAGCTATATTGTTTTACCTTTTCCACTAAGACCTACAGTCCACCTGGAATTGATTTCTCCCTGCTTTTTATTCTGGAAATTTTCAAATCTACTTAAAAGTTGAAAAGTAGTTTCATAGGCACTCATATCCTCCAGCTAGTTTCACCAAAGGCTAATATTTTGCCATATTTTCCTTGTATCTCTTGATATAAATATAGATATAGATAATATAGATAAAAGAGACAGATGTATATATAGTGATATATATACATGGATATATATAGTGATAATTCATTGAGCTACACAATTTTGTTTTTTTAACTAAACTATATGAATGCTTCATGCATCTTAACATTTCAGTCCTAAATACTTCAGCATGTGTCTCCTAAGAATAAAGACATTCTCCTACATAGCACCCCCAAATTAACATTAATCCAATCATATGCCCAATTGGATATATATTTGCTTAAAAATACTTTCTTGATAATTCCTGACATTTGATAGTGCATTGCAGCTGACCAAGTACTCTCACCGACATTACCTCATTTCATACCCAGGGTAGCCTTCTGAAACATGTTATCATCCCCTTCTTATAGATGAGGAAAATAAGAATCAGAGAGGCTAAGTGAGCTGCCCTAGGTCACACAGATCATAAGAAGCATGACTGGGAGTCAGAGGTAGGCCCACCCTAAGACACCGTGGCCCATTTTGATCAGAGTTAGTTTTTTCTAGAACTTAAGTCCCCAAACCCTTCCCTTAATTTTCCCCCTCCAACCTTCCCATCCATTAAAAATAATGAGGGTCCCTTTTTCCAGCATCAAATAGTGATTCTCCAAAGATGCTTTGTATCCTCCTTGGCCTCTGTTTGGCTTGGAAAAATGCTGGGCAACACGTTTGGACAGTGCATTTAATTTAAGCTGCTGTGATTGATTACATTGTGTATCTTAACTGCATTATCCTTGAGTCTCCCCTTCACTTCCTGGGCGAAAAGCGAAGGAAATCTTCCTTTTGCAAACCCTTGGATTCCATCCTCCTTGAAGGGGAGGACCTGGTTCACAGTGCTCAGTAAGCAGGCGAGAACAAATGCCCTTGACGCCCGCTAGGGCAGAAACTCTGACTCTGCTCCGCTATCAGATTTGCCTCCTGAGGGTCTCTCAGACGAGCCATTTCTCTCCTCTATTGCCACTGCACCAGTCCAAGCCACCATCCACTCTTGCTGGGAAATCACAGCAGCCCCTCACCCAGTTCCATAGGGCCATCTGCCCTCCATTCTGAGATCTTCCCCTCAACAGCCAAATCTGTTCAGGCTGCCCCTCCATCCAACTCCCCTCGGGGAGGGGGGCATACCTTTGATAAAGCACCCAGTCTGTGCTGTGGCCTCTGAGTCCCTCCTGGAGCTTCATGTGCAAGTGATGTATGAAGGCAGTGCTTCCAGGGGGAACCAGTGAAGGGTTAGGGGAGGCAGGACAAGAAAGGGGAGGAAGCCAAGTTAGCTTCCACTGGGACCCCAGGGGATCGCTGGAGTATGTTACTCTGGAGCATATTTCTGGAGTATAATCAGAGTTGCCCTGCCTGAGGCGAGGGAGCTGGGCCCTCCTACTGCCCTACCCATCAGTCTCTGGCTAAGGGTCACCCAGGGAGACATAACCCCCCAGGCACTTCCAACTCTCTGTGCTTGCAATTAAAGTGGCCTCAGAAGCCCAAGGGTGACCACAGGAGGCAAAAGTATAGGGAAACTGAGGGTGCACATAAGAGATAAAAGGGACCAAAAAGAATCTGGGGTGGTGGGGCAGGGAGTTACCAGTAGTGTAGATTACCAGGCAGGCTTCTGGTCTGCAAAGGTTTTCACTTTATCCCTCCTACAGCCAGCGTTCTTTTCCTGCTGCCTACACAGGATGGTCAAGGGAAGCCGTCAACACTTACTGAAACAGATAAAATCTCTGCATTTCAATGTTATTATCGTGTCTCATTACTTATCTCCTGGTTCTGTTTTGCAAAACATTGAAACTGAGATCATAAGTTGATGATGCAATATTGATTATGGATCTATATTTGTATGCAGAGATCTATACCATGGACAGCACAGCCAACCTGCAATATTTTCTATTTTAGGTTAATATGCAGATGAATGTACCCCCAGGCAAGTTTTGATGAAGTACTCATGTCAATACAAAAAGACATTAATGCCGATGCAAGTCAATCCCGGCTTATTGGTTTGGTGGCTTCTCCAAGCCGCAGCTGGCTCCAAACGCCCGCAACCCCAGCCAATGTGAACATTTCTTCATGTGAGTGGAAATGTCAGCGGACCAGTGCGTTGGCAGAGGGCCTGCCTGTGCCCACTCTTGGATTAGGAAGGGAATGAAAATAAAAGCAAACACCACTTGTAAACAAATCTGGGAGTTTTATTACTGTCGTTAGCAGTGTGCTCATCCTCTCTTACTTTCAAAAAAAGTACAATTAAAACAGCGGGAGAAATCAGAATGTTCTCCATCCTTTTTAAGTTCTCCACAAGGGCAAGGATCAGGTCTCAGCCTGCTCATGGGTATCTGCTGTGTTTTCCTGTCCAGTACTGTTGCCACTTAAAACCCCATACATTTAGTACTTCCTAAAAATCTCATTTATTATCTGCCTTCCCCACCAGAAGGGAAGCTCCAAAGGGGCCTAGGTGTTTTGTTTGGTGTGCTCACTACTCTATTTCCCATGTCTGGATGGTGAACTAATTTCTCTTTCCACTTCACTCATTCATTCAACAAATTGAGCTGCTTCTATGTGGCAGGGCTCTTAAGACACACGGGTGAGCAAAACAGACTTTCTAGGGGGATATCAGGAAGGGAGATAGAAGTACCCTAGAGAGCAAGTTAGAAGGCAGTCATTGCTATGGAGAGAAAAAAGTAAGTAAGGGAAGAGAGACCAGGATGCTGGGGAGATGGATTCCAATTTTAAATAGGGTGGTAGGGTCTGGCCTCACTGAAAAGATAAATTTGAGCAAGGACCTGGAGAAGGTGAAGGAGTAAGATATGCAGGCATGGGGGGAGGGACAGATCTCCAGGCACTTGGAACAGCCAGTACAAATATCCTAAAGCAGGAATATGCCCTATTTATTTAAGGAACAGAAAAAGTGAGTGGCTGGAAAGGACTGAGTAGAATGGTTGGACAAGTAAGTTAAAAGGATGAGTCTGAGGCTTCCAGGGGCCACGTTGCCCCCCCACCACATGTGGACAGCCCATATGAAGAATAAAGTAAGCAAGGGCAGAGCCCCTGGATCCAACCATGCCTGAAGCCACTCAGTGTCTTTTCAGTGCCTGAGCAAGTATATTCCTTTATGAAAACTCCCTTGTAACTGAAAAAGTCCTGAAACAACATCCTAAAGCTTAAGAGCTGGGACACTTCAGTTGTTAGGCCTTCCGTGAGCTCTCCAAGATACCTGTGGGTTGTCTCTGGGGCAGAGGGAAACCCAGCGTGGGAGGGAAAGCCAGGAATCCATCTGTGCCTCCCTGAGCAGCTGACAAGTGAGAAGGAACCTTTCAAATTTGCAATTTTCAAGTGTCAGAAGGATATTGTGCCACTCTTCTGACACTCGGCATCCAAAGCAGATTCTCCCTGTTTCCCATCAACACGTCTGGTGTAGAGGTGCGACCTTCACACTCACACAATCCGGAACCCACAACTGAGAATGAGAGCTCCAGGGGCGAGCTTTCCCAACAAGCTGCATTCGAAGGGCCCACACAGACCCTTCTTCAATTACCAAAGTTGTCGACACAACAGTTCCAAAGGATTCTACTCAATTCAACAAGCCCCTTGAGCAGCTGCTCTTTGGGATGCAGGAGGGTCAGAGAAACATGGGGCTTGACCTAGTGGGTGAAGGGCCCTTTAATTCATTTCATTATTTGGCATTAGAGGCAAGGTGCTAGGTGCTGGGGTAAAGACTCCCAACATAGGGGAAGGGCAGACATTTGCATAGAGTGAGCTCTTTGTTTGTGGCCTCTGACATCAGCACACACTAAGTACTTGCTGTGTGCTAGGCACACTTCTCAGCACAGAGGATACAGCAGCCAATCCTTGTTCCTATAGAGTTTATGTCCTGGTGAAAGATAAAGATAATAAAGTGAAACTAATAAAAAAGAGGATGATTTCTGAAACTGATAAGTGCAGCAAGGACAATAAATCATGGTATCATAATAAAGAGGCACGGGGTGGGGGTGGAGCAAGCTGGAGAGGTCAGGGAAGGCTGAGCTGAGACCCACATGATGGAGAGCAGCCAGCTGTGCCAAGATGCAAGGAAAGAGTGCACCAGGCAGAGGGAAGGGTGGGTGCAGGGGCCGGAAGCAGGAGTGAGTGGGCACATCTGAGGACCGGAGTTTAGGGAATAATGGAGAGACTGGTCAAAGGTGAGGGTGGGGGTGCACAAGGACAGATCATGTGCTGCTTTATCTGTCAGAATTCAGGTTTTGTACTGAGTGCAGCTCAGAGTCTTGGCACCTTTATTTTGGGGTGATGTCAACATACTCCCACTCGGAGAAATTAACATTCTCAACTTGGCACATCATTGGATAGGGACAAGAAAGGTATCCAGCAAGGCAAAAAGATAAGCGGGTTTTCCAGTTTCTCAAGATATGAGCAATGGCACCTTGCCCCCTTGCTTTTTTAAAAAAGAAAAGCCTGCAAATAAAGAGAAGCCAGGGCCGAAAGTGAAAGTGGTCATGATAGAAGAATAGATATAATACAAACTGAACAGCATCACAAAGGAGGGAGCAATTCGTTCCTTTAAGGGAATTTGAGAAGGTGGACATGGGCTTGGAAGGATGCGGGTGTGTTGACCCCCACGGTTGGGGAGATGTGCCTCCCCTGGGAAGCAGCAGCCTGGGATGGTGGGGGTGCAGCATGTTGCCTGGGAAGACCTGGGGCAGGGGTTTGGGTTGGGAGTTCAGGAGGAGAGAGGACTATTGGGAACAGATTTAAAGTTAAATGGCCCCATGTGGCCCTGGCAGCGTCTACCATCTGGGGAAGGGTCTCAATTCCAAGCCCAGGAAGGTATGCCCCACCTTTGCTTCCCATCTGGGCTGTGTCTGGGCTACAGGAAGGAAGAGGTTCCAGGCTCATGGCAAATCACACATCTAGCCCTAGGCAGCAGCTTCTGTGTTTGCCAGTAGTTTCAAAAACACACCAGAAGTTTGATTTCTACAATGATAGTGATGAGCATGGAGAAGTAACTGAAAAGGCCACACATGCCTTTCACCTACTCAGCTCAGCAAACCAGGGCGGAGGCTGAGCCCTGAGAGTAAATTCTCTGCAGTGCTCCCCTCCAGCTCCAGCTCCCTGGGCCCTCTGGTTCAGCTTCCCAAACAGAGAGTGGTCCAGGAAGAGCTGTGCCTCTAAAATTTGAGGCACCTTAGCGAGGCAATGAGAATGAGTTCTGGACTTACACGAACATCAGTTCAAATCCAGACTCCATCACTTATTTTTTGTGTGATCTTGCGCCGCTCATCTACAATCTTGATTCTTCATTTCCTCCTCTCTATTTTAGGGCTTATAAGGGGACCCAAACCATAGGTTATTGGGAGGATCTAGTAAGGATTATACAATGAAAGAGTTAGATCATTCAGGGGTCCCAGTGCTTATTAGCTGTGGTTTATTTGATGATGGTGGTGGTGGTGGTGATGATGATGATGATGATGATGATGCCATGTGTGAGGACACTCAAGCATCCCTATGGAGAGGACCACACTCTGAGATGCTGAGCCAGCACCAACTTGCCAGTTTTGTGAGTGAGCCATTTTGGGAGCAGATCCTCCAGTCTCAGTCAAACCCTAAATGACACAGCCTCAGCCGACATCTTGTGTGCAACCTCCAGCTAAGCAGCTCCTGAATTCCTGACCTACTGAAACAGTGTGAGATCATAAAGGTTTGGGTTTTTTTTTTTAATTTAAGCCACTAGGTTTTAGGGTATTTTGTTACACAGCAATAGATAACATATTATTATTCTGAAAATTTCTCTCATTAAAGGCAGAAAGGGCCATCCCTTAGGAACCTACATGCAGGCTTCTTTCCCAGCCTTCATGTGGACTGCCCTGGGGAGCCCAGTAGAGGCCAATTAGTTTTTCCCAAGAAACCTGGGAAGAGACAGTCTCCCGTTTGGGTCTCACCTCTTCTTGGGCCCTCCAAGCCAGGCCAGGTGCCATTCCTCTATACTCCCACAGAAGCACTCACTGCATTCCTCTCTCTTACCACACTGCCTTGTAATTCTACAAACCCTGGAACTGATCATGTTTTCATCTATTCTTTGACTCAGACTCAAATTTTCAAAATTTGAGGCTCAGACTCAAATTTTCAGGTTTTAGGGTATGGTGTTAGGGCATGAATACCTATGTGCTACTCTTATCCCTGGCTTTATTTTTTTCCTTGCTCTAAATTTATTTTTGTCTTGATTTCCTCATCTATTTACTTTATTGTTTTGTGTTTTTGCATAAATTATCACAGGTCCTTTTTGCAAAGCGGCATCATTAAGCAAGCCCTCACTGAAAGTCTGGGACCTTTGCAAGTGAATCTGAACTTAAGATACAGACATTACCTGCTGACAGTAGGCAATATCCTCCAAGTAGGCCTTGATTTTCCTCTCTCTGCTCCTCACTTCTCTCCTGGTGGCATTCTCTCCTATGAGTAGGGAAGGCCGTGAATGAGCCATATCAGCCTTCAGTATAAATGACTCACTGCCCCATCTGCAACAAGCTTGATCAGGTTTCTAGTTACTGTTGAGTTGTCCATGGCTATCATCCAAACTTGAATGTGGCTTCTTTGAAGCTGAAGCAAACAAACAAGATATTCCAAAAGGATCCCAGCAGGATGGGCAAGGGATTGCTAGACGGCCAGCTCAAGGTCCCCCACACCAAGAGAACAGACTCTCAACTGTTGCTGAACTCCAAAGCAGATAAGGAATGCAGTATCTCAGGTGGGTCCCCTGCTAGCAGGGACAAGTAGGGGGAAGCAGAGCCCAAAGGAAGATGTTCGTGGATCGCCTCCACCATTAGCTGGGGAAGAGTGGGGTCTTTGATTCCTGAATGAGTCTGAATAAAGTCTTTATGAAGTTATATTCCAATGGCCATCATAGTTGGAAGACAATGCCATTAAAACTATACAAATAACTCCCCTAACTTTAATTTTATTCCTGAGAAGAATCCTCCTTATTTCAAGTTGGCTTCTCATGTCATGTGCAACAGGGAGGGAATATGTTACTAGGAAGGGGGACACTATTTCTCTTGGCAGCCATATTTTTCACTAACAAACTGGCCTTCCAATTAAACACACACACACACACACACACACACACACTCAGAATGCCTCTTGCTACTCCTAAATCTTCATTCACTGTGAAGGGAGCTCTTTGTGGTGATACTGTACAAGGGGCAATTATGAATTCCATCTCTGTGTTGTGGATTAAACCAAATATCAGGGACATGTCTATGACGCCAATTCTCAAGGTAAATGTTGCTTCCCCTGCTACACCCCTGTCTCCTTTCCTTTCTCCTGTGACCACTCTGCTCCACCCCTCTCAGTACATCAGAGAGCAACAGAATCAGGTCAGAGCTTTAAGGATCCCAAGAGTCCATTGAAAGCAGACTCTTGCTCTGAGGTTCACAAGCAATGGGTTCTATGAGTTTTTGGCAAAAGTTCAGAAAACCTAAGGGAAGCCACAAATTAGCTGATAATGAGGCCACACAGACTAACTAAAGCATCAGCCACCTCATTAAACTGGGAAGCTTAATACTATTTTTATTGCACATTCACTTCTAAATGTCTTTTATTAATAAAATTGGAAAAATGAATTTGTTATTCCTTAATAAATTCAGTGTGTTTAGTTGAAAAAAACTTTACAAAGATAGGGAGCAATGAGTGGTGAGAATACTAAAAGCTGTCCTTGTTCTACAGGGTTGGAGACCACCAAGCTACTGCCCCCTACCCACCATTTTACAAATGAAGAAACTGGGGGACAAAAAAACCCCAAAAACATACTTTTCCTAAAGCCTCAGATTTCCTTTAAACTCCAAGAATATTTTGTAATTTCCTGTAGCCTGTGGAAACTATAATTATGAGGTATAGTCTCTCTAGAGTCTTGTTTGTTTTTCATCCAATTCCATCAAACTTCAGCAAATGAGAGGGCTGGCCCTTGAAGTCAATATTTCACATAAGTATGAAATTGTCCTAAATTAACCTGCTTCTCTTGGTATGGAGGGGCTGGAAGAGGTTCAATATAAAAAAAGGGGGGTGGGATGGTGGAAAAAAAACACGAATTGAGCACCTACCACACACCAGTAGTTTCTGCATGTTATTTAGTCATCAGAGCAAACTCATGGGGAAGGTATAATTTTCCTATGTTAAAGAAAATAAAGATAGCATTCAGAGAAGTTAAAAGGCTTTCCAAGGTAACGTATGTATAGATGTAAAACCCAGTTCTGTCTAATGTTTAAGGTACAGGCTCATTCCACTGTACCACTCTGTAAACGCAACTGTGTTCAGAACCTTGGACAGAGGTGGAGCACCATGAGTCTCCAACGTGAGCTAGAAAGGGCAGAGAACATGGGAAGATGGACCATGTCCTAGGAAAAAGATGTATCTACAGAAGTGCCTAAACTAATAGAAAAGGGGCCACAGCCAAGAAAAGACACATAATATTCTCTTTACATCTGTATCAAACTGTGGTCTTTTTTAGAACCATTTTCAATCCTCCTACCAACTTCATAAGATAGGACAAGCATTGTCATCTGTAAAATGTCATTCCCAGACTGCCACCCAGAGTTTTTGTAAGGCACAGATAAATCAATGGATGGAAAGGTTATCTGGGATTTATAAAAATTCACTGTTAAGAGAACAACTGTAACAGATAAACAAGCTGGAACAGATAAAACCCCAAATCTCAGTGACTTAACACAGTAGACATTTGTTTCTCACTTGTGTGAAGCCCCAAGCAGGGATTTCTGATGGTCTTGACACTCTCCTCCAAGAGCAATTCTGGCACCCAGGCTCCTTACCCCTTATGGCTCTGCCATCTTCCAGTATGACTCTAAGGTCATTGTGCTGACCGGATCAAGTCAGAAGAGAAAATATAACAAAAACCCACAGATTTTTATGAGCTGAGCCTGGGTGTGGCCCATATCATCTTGGTAAGAACCCAGTCCATGGTTATGCCTACCTATAAAGGGAGCTGGGAAGTGTCATCTAGCTATGGGTACAGGAAGGTGGGGAAATAGATTTTGGTGAACACAGAGCAGTCTCTCCCTCTTGTTAAAAACAAAACAAAACAGGTATTCTCAGGATCACAATAATTGCTAGTTCCATTTGAGAGCTTGAGAGTGAGAATAAACTAAGGACAGACCATGTAAAATATCTTCCCTGCTGGGCTTGAGCCAGGTGCATTTGGCCTTAGCTGTCTCTCTGTTAGTTTGGGTTGTACAGGTGAGTAATCTTGGATCCCTCAGTTGGGATTCTTACATCCTCCATGGTACAAAACACCCACATTTCCAGGGATTATACCTGGCACAGGGCTGGAAATGTGCTTTAACATAGGGGAATTAGTCAGGACCCTTTCATCAGACATCCAACTCGCATGGCCATAAGCAAAAAAGTTTATGGCTCATGTAACTGTACCAGGGGTAGGTCTACTTTCAGTCATGACTGGATATAGATTCAGTCTCATTTGTACACCCAAGCGCTCCCTCTCTCACCTCCTATCTCCTCTGTAGCAGTTTGGTATTGTTTTTGAATTCCGAAAACAGATATTGAATTATGTTTGTAAAATGGTCTGTTCCTCTGGACATATTAGATTGATTAGATTCAGAGGTTTCACTTTTACTTGATTAAATTATGATTAGGGCTTTGATTGGGCCACGTCGGTAGGATGTTGAAAGTGGTGACTTTCAAAGAATCTGTGCTGCTATGAAGGGGTCCACAGCAAACATCTATAGGCTTTAAAAAGGGGAAATATTTATAAATCATTCTCTTTTCTCTGCCTGAATTAGAACAAATGAGATGTCACTATTTTTCTCGAAGCCTCCTGGAGTCTCTAGGTGCTTGTGAGCCTTGGTCTGTCATAGTGCCCGGCAGTGGAGTCAGCACCTCTTGGGATGAATCTCAGCTCTGCCACTAAGTAGGTGGACATATAACTAAGGCTGAGCCTCAATCTAGCATCTGTAAAAAGGGTTTGATGTGAGGATTAAATGAGATCCTCTAGAGAAAGCATATCCTGCACTCAGAAATGCCCATCCACAGCTAAGGTAGAGGACTGCCTGGTCTGGTTTGGGGCCCACAAAGCTTCACCCTTTGCCCTGGCAGCTGTGGGAAAGGCTCTCACTTTCCCATTTACCTTCTCCTTTTGCCGCAACCTTCTCCAACCTGCTCCATCCTCCTATGGCAGCTTTGCTGACACCCAAATACCTCCGAACACTGCCAAACCCTCTTCCCTGCCCTCTTGTGGCAGCCGAGGGAGGTGGCAGTGGGACTATGACCTTGGAGGCAGACTCCTTCCTGCCCCCATCAGCATCTTCCTTATGTCATCTCCGTGGGCCAAGAGGCCACATGGAAATGAATGCAAAGGCCCCACTATTTGCTGACACTCATAAAGTGTCCTTAAGGTCACCCTTTGTGATATGTCACCAAGAATGAGCAAATCTGTGCTATGTCTATTCTATCACAGCTTGTTTTTATCTGCATCTGTCATCGATGATTGAATTTGAATGGGTTTAGACTCTATTTTAAATAAAAGATTTATGCCTTAGCTGTCAGAGCTTGCCTTTATTTGAAAATTTAATCTTGTTTCTAGGAGTCTAGATTAACTTATTAGATTTAGGTGTCCCTCATGTGTCTCCGACAGGGAAGGAAGAAACTCCCTTGTCTGCAGACAGTCTTACATATGCCATACAGTGGGAACCAAGAGCCGTATTAGGGCCCCCCCAACCAGGGTGCCAAGGCCAGAGGAGGTTATCATCCTGGACAGCTTTATCTAGTGACCATGTGTCTAGGGGGTAGTTTTCTGTGTGAACTTGGGCAGGTCACTTAACTTCCCTGACCTTCAGTCTCCTCTTCTGAAGGATGGAAATAACATTGATCCCATCTCATAGGGTTGCTGTGTCACCTAGGGAGAAAATAGGGGCAAAACACATGACAGCTGTTCTCTCTGAGTTTGTCACTAATTTGGTGGGTGGGGGGAGTGATGGGCCTTTGGAGGTGAAGATACAGTGGCTTAAAGAGAGAAGTAACTTGCTCAAGATCACAATAAAGTTATCAGCAAAGTTGGCCTAGAACCAGGAATCCTGATCCCTACCAGTGCCATGTAGCCCCTTCCCTCCCTCCCTCAGCTTTCATTCTGTGGCTGAAGGCCTTTGGAGATGAGAGTCAGTGTAGGGTCATGATTAGGAATATAGGGTTTAGAATCAGACAGGCCTGGATTTGATCCAGCTCCATCATTTACTAACTGTGTGTGCTTGGGCAAGTCATTGTAGTTCTTTGAGCCTCCGTTTCATCATCCATAAAGTGGGGTAGTAATACCCACCCCCACCCCCAGGTGGCTCTGAGGAGGCTGGCTGGGTTCTAGCTATGGGTAGTATTGTTGTTATTACGATTACTGGTTAGCATCCTCAGTCTGCAGCTGGTTCCCGAAGTGGGAGTGCCCACAGCCCTTCCATCCTTGCTGGTGCCTTCCAGATGGAAAGGAGATAGCTGATCCTTCCAGAGGGTCTGGGCAAAGTTCCCCTCACCCCTGCACTGCTGGCTCTGCGCCGGAGCTTGTGTTCAGAATGATGGCGCCTCCCAGATTCCTCCAGCAGGGGAGCTGGAGCACTGTGCCCTTGCTGGGCCAGCCTCCAGCCCTGGGTCCCCCATCCCCGCTGCCAGCAGCACCTTGGTCAGTCCCTCTGCTCCCACTGACCCCGCTTGCCCACTCAGGATCCATCATCGCCCCCCATGGGCGTCAGCAGCCCAGGGCAGGCCATGCGCCTGGCTCAGGAGGGTCCAGTCCCCTGGGGGCAGCGTTTCCTGTTCACACCCTCTGTGTGTCTGGCCCTGGCCCTGTCTTGCCCTCCCCTCTTACTCTCTGTGAATGCCGTGCTCAGTGTCCCTTCCCTATCTCTCACTCATCGCTCTGTGGCTGTCTCTCTGCCTGTCTCTTTCTGTCCCTGTCTCTTTCTCTCTCCCCCTCTCTCATTCTTCTTACCCCCCTCTCCCTCTCCTTCCGTCTCAGTTCCTCTCCTCTGCTAGCCTCCTGCAGTCCCTGCCTTTCCCGTAGCGCTGTCGCCATCTGCTGGCCTATCTCAGCATAGCAGGCTAGGAGTCCAGAGCCAGGGGCAGGCCCCTCCTCAAGCAGCCTCCTGCACAAGCACCCACTTCCCAGCAGAGGATGGGAGCTGAGACAGCTGCTCCCCAACCCTTCTTTTTTCCTCCCCCTCCCAATTACTTGAGACATTTCCCAATTCCATATGAAGCTGACCTACGGAGAAACTTACTTGTTAGTTATAAGCTCCTGAAAGCCGGGACCACAGCTGACCCATCTCCCCATCGGTCCCCATTCCCACCTGCTCCCTCAGTGCCTGGCGCACAGTAGGCGTTCGTTGAGCATTCATTGACTGACTATGAGAAGACACTTCCCTTTCGGGAGTTTAAGTGGATCTCATCCTGAAGGGCCTCTGAGCTCAGGCCCGGAAAAGGAGCTTCCTCCTGGATGGATCACCCAAACCCACGCTCACGTGCCTGTGCCGCCCTCAGCCGAGCCCTCAGCCCCCACATGCAGTGTTATGCCTCCACCAGGGTGGCTTCGGAGGTGCCATCTTATTAGCATGGCCTCCAACCTGAGTGGGGACATCCATCTCTTGCCTTTGTCACTTGGCAAAATAACTTGAAGAAAAGGAAGTGTCTCCATAAACCAGCTGCCTCGGCCGGGAGGGTCAGTTACCTGGTGGGGCTAATTAAGATTAATCAATTATTAAATGTACAAAACAAAGTAAAAAAAAATAGTTATTTGGAAAAAGAAAAAAAAATAAAAAAGATTAATCTGTCCAAGGGGAGAGGAAACCCCAGCTTCAGGGTTTCAGCCTAGAGTCTTCCTCCTTACCTCCAGTTCCTTATCCAGTTCCAGCGGCTGAGAGATGAGGTTCCCAGGCCCACCTGCTCAGTGCACGCTCATTTCATCCCCCCCAGGGCCAGGATTAGGGTGAGGCGAGTGAGGCACTCACTCGGGCACAGCATTTTAAGGGGCACCCCGAGTTGAGGGTCAGTGCTACTGAACTTTCCTTTTGCCTCAAGCTCCAACGTGGCTCAGCTCAGCACTGTCATTGATCCTGTCTTATTGAAAGTTTTGATACTTTATTCATCATGGACTTTTTTGCATTAATTTTGCATTCTAAAAATATCACATTAAAATATTTTTTGTCTTTATTACTGAGTTTTTTTGTGCTCCCCTGAATTTTGTGCCTAAGGCCAATGCCTCATGCCTTCTCCTAGTCCTGGACGTGTATTCCTTACATTGCCCCATTTTACAGGTGGAAGGAACTAAGCCTGAGGGAGATTAGATGTTACCAGACCTGCCCAAGCTTACCTAGAAAAATTATACGTGATACTGGAATTCAAAAGCCAAGCCCCCAGCTGCCTGTCAAAAGCTTAGTCCAATAAAGCTCCTCTTGCCTGCCAGTCCTCAAAACACCTTCCAGGGAGCTCTGCCTGTTCCACCACCCTTCTAGAACCTCCTGCTCCCTGGGTGAAGTCTCATCCCACAGGGAAGGAACTTAGTGGGCCCTGGTGAATGAAGGCAGACATCCTTGGGCTTCATATGAAGATGGGCTTCACATCCTACCCCTCCCCCAACAGGTACACCTCTCTGCTTCCTCCTCAGAGGAAGCTCCAGGACTGGGCTGTCAGACAGATGGAGTAGGCAGACTGGGGTCAAGTCCATTTCTGGCACTCACCAGCTGTGACAGTGGTTGCTACATGTTTCCCAACATCTACTAGATCTAACAGAACCCAAGAGTTTAGCTAGACAGAGGCTGCTTGGAATAAAGCCCTCCTCTCCTAGCTTCCCTTGCCCACTGACCTTAGATATGGCCCAAATCCTAGATGTGGAGGCATCAGAGAAGTGGCCTTAAAGGGGGGGTGCCCCTTCTTTACCTTTCCTCCACCTTGTGGGCAAGAAAGGCAGGTATGATGGCTGGAGCATGAGCAGCTGTATTGGAGGGAGCCTGGTGCTGAGAATGGTGGCACACAGAATAGAAGGGTCCTTGACATGGGGAAGGCCAGCCCTGGACCACCCAAGGTACATTTCTGTAAATGAGAGAGAAACTTCTATCATACTTAAGTCACTGCTGTGTGAACTTGGGCAAGTCTCTTGGCCTCTCTGGCTTCAAATTTCTCTTCTGTGAAATGGGATAAAGCTGAATGGGAAAATGGGCATGATCATATTTGGTGCATCACCAGCCCCTGTGACCTTCCAGCTCTGGGGTCTCCTTTACTGACAGCAGTACTGGCAGAGAAAGCTGGTCCCTCCAACTTCTCTACAGGGAATGTGACCTCGATTCAGCACCACAGCTGTGGGGACCGGTGACCAAATTATCTGGAGATGGCTGAGGGTCTGGCCCCACCATCCACAGTCTTCATCAAATCACAGCTGCCCCCTGCCCCCCCCAAACTCCTCCACCCCCTTGGCCCTCGGCCTCCCGAGCACCCTGCATCCCACTCCTTCTGCTGACGGCACATCTGCATCTCCTCTCCAGGCTCAGGAGAAGGGACAAGGCACTGGGGAAGACCCAAGAGCAGCATCTTCAGCAGGAAGGAGAGGGAGGGCGCGGCAAGCAGGGATGAGAGGGGGGCTGTTGATGGGCGGGAAATGAAGCGACTCCCTCCAAAGCCGTGAGCAAAGATAAAAAGCCTCCCAAGCGGTTTGGCCCAAGCACTTGACCGTTTCGAAAGCACTTTCCAAACTGTCATGTGTCCTCCAGCCAGTGAGGAGACAGAGGTCCAGGTCCAGGTCATGAAGCAGCAAGGCTGTCACCATGAGTTACCTCCTCGTGTTCCGATCTAGGCGACAGTACCAGCATTTCTCAGAGTTTGGAGAATACCACAGACATTTGGGCCCTTGGAGGTAGACTCGGGAATGACCTGAAGGGATACACTCACCTGCTGACCACTGCCCTGCTGTGACCTGGTCCCATGAGGAAGGGCCTGGACAGGGGGGAGGAGGGCATCTCCCTGGGCTCCGGCCCTGCCACCCCCACACCAACGAGGACATCACATTCTCCTCCAGAATCCTGGGCCTGGCTCTGTGAAGGGGACACACAGGTCACTTTTTGACCAATCTCCACTCTTTGGATACTAGCACCCCAAACTTGCTTCCCCAAACCAGACCTCCAAGTCCTAGTCAAGTTCCCTGCCTCTTCCTGGTTATAGAAGCTCAGCCCATCAGATCTGCTCTCCCTGGAATCTGAATCTCCGCCTGATGGCACACAGACAGCAATGCCCGAGCAAGGAGAGGACAGCCTGCAGGTCTCCCCCAGGCGAGCCTCCCCCAGGTGGGCCTCCCCCACATGGCATCTCCTGGCACAGCCTCAACCAGCAGGGACCTCTCCTAGGGGGGACCTCCCAAGACCCCCTTCTCTACCTCCTCCTCCAGCTCTGAAAGCTCCTCTAGATCCTTCCACTAAATTGTCTATTGTGATTAACCCCAGGTAGTTGCTGGGGTCCTGACTCAACCCCCTGCCCACAAGGCCCAGCAAAGGGAGGCCAGAGATATTCCGGCCCCCACAGGACCCAGGCACAAGCCCTGAGGCAGGCAGTGGACTCAGCCTCCCCTTCCCGGGGCAGGGCCACCCCCTCCATGTAGAGCGGACCCACCCCTGGCCCCACTCATCTTTCCTGGGAACACTTCCTAACCAATCAGCCCAGACGCAGGGTCCATTTGGGGAACCCAGCTGAAGACGCCCCTTCCCCGAGCACTTGGACGAGCACAGGCATATGGTGTCTGACTGGGCTGGCAGCAGGTCTCCAGCTTGCTGCCCTCACTGCACCCCCACAGAGATGGTCCTGCCTCTTCCACGGCATCACCGCCCCTGCCTCGGACCCTGTGCCGTGCTCGAACACCCCTCGGGCCAGCCTCATCACCCTTCCATCCGCTCCTCAGCCACCCGAGTCAGTCCCATCTCAGTCCCTCTGCAGCTGCAGCTTCCTCTTCCCCGATCCGGGCAGGAACCCCCCTCTTGTCCACCCTCTAGGTGTCGGTCCACAGCAGCCTCTCACAGAGGCTTCCAGGCCTTCTGAGAGCAGCACAGGAGGCAGGCTCAAGCAGGGTCCAGGTGGAAGCAGCTCACCCCTGCAGACCACGCCCGAGAGCCTGGCCTTGGAGGAAGGGGTGGTTTGATAGGGAAAGCATCCCAGGTGGCAGAGCCAATCCAGGGAACCACAGCAGCCCAGCGTGGCTAGAGCTAAAGGGGCTCAAGGGAGTGATGAGAGACAGAACTGGGAGAGGAAGCTGGGGGACATGGGGGACAGTGAAAGCCAGGCAAAGACATAGGAGCTTTTCCTGTTGGGTAATAAGGAACGTCAAGGTCAGCAATAGTGATGTCAAAGTCACAGCTACGCACAGCCACGGAGAGTCACCATTGATGGGTGGGGTGAGAATCAGGAGTTGGGGCTGGGCCCACCAGGAGGGAACACACCCTGAAGTGGCTGCCCAGCCACCACCACCCTCCCCCGTGCAGCCCCAAGGGGCACCAGTCCCACCCATCCAAGACAGCACAGACCCTGGAGTTGCCCCCTGAATCTGCTCACTTAGGAGGCAACATGGGCACAGGTCCAAGCTGCCTGTTAGTGCCACCCAGCCTCAAGGCCCAGTGGCTTCTAACGTCCCCATCCTCCCTCTCCTAGTGGCTATGGGGGTGGGGTTGGGGGCAGCGAGGCACCTGCCAATTGGATCCAAAGTCACCTTTCTCTCTTATAGTCCTTCATTTCCCTCCTGTGAGGAAAGAACCCTCTGGTTTGCCAGCTAATAATGTTAGTTAACAGTTTTCATCTGCTTATTATGTTATAAAACATTATATGGATGAATTCTCCCTGGGAGATAAGTACTGTTATTAACCCCAAGCGTTATAGGTGAGGAAACTGCAGCTGACAAAGTTAGAAGCAGTGTCCATGGTCATGCAGCCTGATGTCGCCCAGCTCTGACTAGCACCTGGTGTCCCCTTAACCAAGGTGCCCCCTGGCCTTGGAATGAAGTGCCAACGGGTCCTCTCTCACCCACTGAGCTCATCCAGGACACTGTCCACCTCTATGTCAGGCTCTTCCCGGGGTCTTATCATGCCTCCATGGTTCCCAAATCCCGGCAGCACCTCCTCCCTTCCTCTCCCGCCCCTTCCCACCTGCCTCCCTCCATTGCCGTCCATGTCTTCACCTGCCCACGTGGGCCCCGTTCACTTTTTCTCCTGTAGTTTTCAGCAGGAGAGACAGCTGGGAATCGGCTCGGCAAGCTGCTTGGGACGTCTACCCAGGCGCCGCCCAAGCCTCCTGCTGCCCTGGCCCCCGGAAGGCAGACGTTTGGAGCTTCCCAGCTGCATCCAGCAGAGGAGTCGCCCGCATCATCGCTGACTGCCGCCATGCTGTGATTAGTTAATCACTAAGTACATGGGGCTTTTAATTAACTGCCAGCCCTGCGCGGGCAGCTGTTCCACCAAGCACATCTGATCGCAGCTTCCCCAATCTGGGCTGATGGAACACTTCAATCACGCAACTGATGCTTGGATATTTTGATGCCGCCGGCTCGGCAGCTGCCTCAACTGCAGCCCTGATGGAAGCCGCCAGCCACAGGAAGGAGAAAAGAAGGCAGCGCTCAGTTGGGGGGCCATCAGGTGTGTGAGTGTGAGCAGGGAAGCCTGTGTGGGTTCTGGGAGTGGGCCCAGTTTGGGTGTGATGTTTATCCATATATTATAACTAACTCAATTCAAACAAGTGTAAGGCATAAAGAAACCTATCGGCTCCACATCATCAGAGAGGACAAGACTTCAGGCATGGCTGGATCCAGGGGTACAAATGAAATTCCCAGAATGGATGGAGCTAGAACTGCATCGGCACGCTGGGCTGATCCAGGTAGAGAACGGATTTAAGGAGCCCGAAAGGCATAGTGACAGCACCTAAAAAAAGAAGCCTTCTCTTGCTCATCTCTGACTCAATGTGTGTGGATATCTACTTAGTGTTAGCACATGTTGTTCTCAGCATTTGTTACCTTCAAACTGTTGTGTGATGAAACTGCTTTTAGCTGGTGATCTGCTGCAGGAATTCCTGCTCAGTTCCCCAGCAGCACTAATCTGTACATATTCTGCTGGGGCCACATCTAAACCTCTTATTTACTGTATATTTATACTTTCTTATGTGTAGCAAGTCATACCTGGTAAATATTGTATCACTTTTTTTCTAGTGGTCTCTAACCATTGTCCAGTAAATGATTGTTCTAGATTTGCAAATTGGAAAAAAAAAGTCCCTCCGCTTCCGGACCTCCAAATGATCCTGGCTCTACTTCTGTCACAGCCTTATCGCCTTTCATTTTAACCATTTGACCTTATGTCTGTGTTGTCAAGGAGACCGGAGTTTCCCATGTCAACACTAGTGACATTTCGAGCTCGATGAACCTTTGTTGTGGGGGCTGGTCTATGCCTTGTAGGATGTTTAGCAGAATCATTGGTCTCTGCCCAGTAGGAGCCACTAGCACCCCCTCCCAGCTTGTGACAACCAAAAATGTCTCCAGATATAGCTAAAGGAGCCCTGGGCTGGGGGCACAATTTCCCACAAATGAGAACCACTGCTATAGACATTGGGAAAAGGGAAGGGTCGTCTCCCCTGATGCATGGCCTAAGAACCATGGGACTTCAGAGATGCTTTGAGGGCAAAAGAAAGAGGGAGGGCAAGAAAGGAGGTGCCATGGTGAGCAGACAGGGAGAGCATGCCCGAGTGCTGGTGCGCGGCTGCACGGGAGGGGTCAATGTGGGTCACATTCCTGGGTGAGTGGGTCACTGAGGGATTTGTCTGACACACAGAAAACCCAGGTGTGGAACTGGTGGTGAATAGGTGCTGAGAGCCTGAGCAGATGCAGGGAAACTCAGATGCAGAGCTGGAAGGGGGCCCTGCCACCCCCATAGCTGTTCCTGTGCAAATACCGAACTCTTAGCAGCTGGCACAATATGTGCTAGACACTGTGGTAAGCACCGCACGCCTAGAGCCTGATTGACTAGCTCTTCACAATAGGCTTTGAGATACATAGTTGTCACTTTGTCCCCATTTTACAGACAAGGAAGCTGAGACACAGAGAGGATTCTCTTGTTGGTGTTTGTTTTCTTGCCAAAGTTATCCAGTGCAGAGCTGGAGTAGAACCCAACCTGTCTGGCCCCAAGATGCCCTCCTGACCACTCCACCCCCTTGGCCTCTGGGAGGGGACCAAGCAGCCCTGGCTGTTGAGGCATTTGTGGGGCTGCTGTGGACAAGATGCCCTGGGGAGCAGGAAATGGCAGAAGCACCTCTGGGAAACTTGTCAGAGAGGGACCAGCTAACTAGAAAGGGCTTTGGATTCAAGCCCTGAGAGCCTGTCTGAATTCTCGACTCTGCCTCCAACTTGCTGTGGAACTGTGGGACAATTGTTTCTTTTAGCCTCGGTCTCTTCATCTGTGAGATGAGAATAAGAATTCCCCATTTCCTGAGAATCAAGTGGAACCTGGGCTCCACTGCCTGCAAGGGGTGGGACCTTAGCAAACCCCCTCCTTGATCCTTGATTTCTCCAGCTGAAACATGGGAGTAATAACCCTCCTTTGCTGGTTTACTGGGAGAATTAAATGAGAAAATACCTGGCGGCATCATTAGCATGCCAGGCTTCTAAGATGGCAGGGCTCGAGAGCTGGTGTTGGGATTGAATCACGTCCCCGACAAAGATGTGCTCAAGTCCTAAGCCCTGTCCTTGGGTGTGAACCCATTTCTACATAGAACCTTTGAAGATGTTACTATTAGTCAGGTGAGACCAACGTGAAGGAGGGCCAGCCTGGATCCAACGTGGCTGAAGTCCTTACAACAAAGGAAGCTGGACACGGAAGGAGAAGCCAGAGAAAGAGAAAGAGACCGCCTTGTGACAATATGTTGCCATCCCCAGAACACTTCAGATTTTGGAGAAAGCATGGCCTTGCCAACACTTCATTTTGGGCTTGCAGTCTCCAGAATCGTGAGCCAGTAAATTCCTGCTGTGTAAGCCAGCCAGCATGTGGTACTTGTCACCGCAGCCACCCCCCCTCAGTCCTAGGATCTCAGCTAAGCCATCCACCCTGGCCCAATGGCCTGAGTTCAGCCACACTCCCCTCAACTTGCATACAGCAAGATGGCCAGTTCCCTGGGGCAGGTGCCAGCCCAGCCTCCCTGCCCCACCCCTGCCCGTGCAGACTCCACATCCAGGGATCTTTACAGGGAGAGGGGCACAAGGCCAGTTTTC
>JAQZBX010034172.1:0-12244 GCA_029593785.1 Cabassous unicinctus
TATAACAGAGAGAAAACAGGAGTGATATCAGCCTTCTCACAACAACATCAATGCTAGAAAACAGTGGAGCAACACCTGCAAGTGACTCAAGAAAAGAAAATGTGATCCAAGCATTTATTTCCATCTAAGCTGCCCTTTCAGTATAAAGACAAGGGCCTTCTGAACATGTAGACACCCAGAGAAAATTTCTCCACTTTGTTTCTGGAAAATCTATTATGGCATGAGCTCCAGAGAATCAAGAAATTATTGGAGAAACCTTGGTCAAAGGACTGGTGGTATACAATAATTATATTAACAATAAATTGGAGATTAAAAGGTAGGGATTAATGTGAGTGAATAGTATGCAAATGTTAAATGTGATCTGGCAATATAAAAATATCACAATATAAAAATTAACTGAAAAGAGGAAGTGAAGGAGGAAAACAAAATATATTCCTTGATTGGCTCTTAAATTATGGCCTGGAATAAAATATTATCATTTAAACTGACAAAACATTAGCATATTTAAGAGTATAATATAAACAATAAGTAAGCTATACCATTGACTGAAATCAGATGGTAGAAGAGAGAAAAGAGAATAGGGAGGAAAAGTTTCCAGTCTAAATTCACTGTTGATTGTAGATACAAAGTAAATAACAGGGCACTACTGGTATTATTTAAGAGTCTTAATGTAAAGTTAACAACTAAAACAAAATATAAACCTTCCTAAATATCAAAGAACTCCAACAAAAAGTAGGAAAAGAAAAGAAAGCAGATAAGCACTCTCTCCATACATGATATATATATCACATATATTTAAATATTTACTGACACATGATAAAATGTTATTATAGACATAGGATAAATTTATCAGTCATATCAACAAATGTAAATGTGGTTAACTCATCTATTAAGTAGAAAGATTCCATATTAGTATTCAAAGTAAAACTCAACTCTATAATTTATACAAAGAAACACCTAAAACAAGATGATTCAGAAAGGTTAAAATTAAAGGATTGTCAAAGAGAACATTGCTAGCACCCTAACAATGAAAACAAGCAAGGTAAACTACAAAATCAAAATTGTTAAAACCCATCAGAAAGCTGAAGATGCAAAGAAATCTAAAACTAATAAATCCCAGAAAGAAGTGATGAGCTCCTCTTAAGAGAGAAGAGACTTACAGCTTTGCCCCTCCCTAGAAGAGCTATGAAATGAGAAGAAAGCTATTCTAAGAGTAAGGAAAAGCCAATCAAACCTTTATCAAGATTTTAATGAATCAAAACACATGTCAAACATGCCAACCTCCTCTTTCCCACAGACCTTCACTGAATACACAGGAATAAATACAGAAGCTGTGGGAAAGGCAGAGAGCTGAAAGAGATGTCTCTTCAGGTGCACAGGGCCTTCCCCAAGTGCAAGGCAGCATGCCACAGAAGGCTGTGGTAGTGTAAGAAAACTGAATGAAATCCTCACAAGGCATTCCAAAGTATGGGAGAGGGACAGTAGAGAGAAATGCCCAGAGGTCCAGAAAGTAGAGTGCAGAAATTAAGAGAAAATACAACTCCCTAGTGACCGAAAAAGCTAGCATCCAGGCAATAAGGCAAAGAAAGAAAACTTCCCACAGTTCATAAAGTTGACTAAGCACAAAGAGATTTCACCTGCTGAAGGAAAAGTCCTGAATCCAACCTCAAATTATTTGAAATCAGTGAAGAACTGAATTAAAGTAAAATTGCAAAAAAATCCAGACCCAGTCCATCTACAGACTAGATTGATTTAGCCATATATTTATGCAGCAAGACAAGAGAAATGCCCCTTTTGGGGGCAAATACTATTCACTTGTTATACACAATGTCTGACATACAATAAAATATTACAAAGCATGTGGAAATGAAAGAAAATGAGAAGAAATAATCAATAGTAACAGAACTAGAGATAATCCATTGTTAGAATTATCAGACAGGGACAATAACCATAATAAATATTTTTAAAACCTAGTGGAAAGGTGAAATCACGCAAAAATAGATGGGGAATTTCTGCAGATAAAAGGAAACTACAGAAAAACTAAATTAAAATGCTAGAACCAAAACCACAAATTCATACATAAATAATGCATTCAATGGGTTTAACAACACACATTTCACAGCAGAGGAAAAATAATGAATAAAGTTGAAGAAGGGTGAATAGAAAGTATCTAAATCAAAATACCACAGTAAAAAAAAAAAAAAGAGTGAAAGCATGATACAGAGTGTCCAAGAGCTGTGGGGACAATATTAAACACTAAGGTAATTCGAATCCCAGAAGAGAGAATGTGGCAGAAAAAACATTTTAAGCGATAACAGCCAATATTTACAAATTGAAGAAAACTAAAAGCCTACAGTTCCAAAAATCTGAGTAATTTCCAAACAGGATAAATACAAAGGAAATTGTAATAAGCAATTATTAGTAAAAATTATGAAAACTAAAGTAACAAGAAAGTTTTAAAAGCAGACAGAAGTAAAAGAAATTACTTCAAGGGAGAAACAATAAGAATCAGAGCTGATTTCTCATCACATACAGGATATACTAAGTGACAAAAAGCAAGATACAAAACTGTGTGTACAAGATATCACAGCTTCTGTAAGAAAGGACAAAAGGAAATAAGGGGAGATGACATATTAGATAGATAGGTAGATAGGTAAGTAGATTAGATAGACAGAGATAGACAGACAGATGATAGAGACAGAGATGAATGATACATAGAAATTCTCTTTTTTCTTTTAAATTGAGTCATACAACCCTCTGATTTAAAAGGGAAAAATATAAAGGATTTTCTTTGTGAGGACCTCTTGTAATTTTTCAGACATCAAGACATCAGCATTATCACTGCAGTGAGAGCCCGCTGAAATCAATAGCAAAGGTCTCCTTTTAAGTGTGTGTGAATTGCTTTCATTTACAACTTCAGAAAGGAAAACCTGCCAGGATATTACTAAGAGTAAAATGCATTCTTCTGTTCACTAACCTAAACCAACACATGAGTGTAGATCAAGACAAACACAAAATATCACAATTATGCTTTAGGGATATATGCTTCATTAAAGATAATCCAGCACAATATGACAAAACATAAGGTAGCTATTCTTTCTGCAGCAACACAGATGAAGACTTTAGTTTAAACCCATAGCAGATTGAATTTTCACATGATGTTTTCTTTAAACTGCCTTACTTAATCTAGAAATACATTAAAACACTCATCCACCAGCTGCGCTGGTCTCAGCTGTAGCAAATTGATGATTAGCATCCTCCTGACAATATTTTCTTCCCACAAAATTGTAAAACTGACTGAAATAACATTAAAATTCAGGAATGGAAAGTACAACTTCATGATTAAATTTTTAAAGCTATTTTTCCTTAAATCATTTTGGAAAACTAATATATGAGATAAAACTATTAATGTTAGAAACATTAATTAGGTATTAACTTTTTATGGCTTATATTTCCAGGTAGAACTTGAAACATTGTCACCCCAAAGACAGATAAATCAGCATAATTGGGTTGCAATTGCCTCCATTAAATTCAATCACAAAATTGGTGACTTTTTTACTAGTTTCAGAACTTCAACCAATTCAGACAAACTTGAGTTTTAAAGATGCAGACAGATGTTTTACCTTCTCTGCTGCTTTAAAAGAACAGTGTTTTCTTTTTGAGTCAAAGTTAAATTTCACCAAGTAACATGTACAAACACAAAAAAATAAAACAACCTACAATTCGAAGGTTCTAATCAAGGATTGGCAACTATGGCTTATGGACCTACTATCTGTTTTTGTGAATAACTATTAACAGTAACACAACCATGCCAACTCCTTTACATATTGTTTACATCATCTTTCCCACTACAAGGATAGAGTTATTAGATGCAAAAGAGATTTTATAGTTTCCAGCTTAAAATATTCACTATCTGCCCCTTTAAGAAAAAGCTTGCCAACCCCTAGTCTAAATGAAAAGTTTCAGACCCACGCTAACACCCATCCCATCATGTATTTTTCTCTGTTCTTACAGGAATAGAAAAACTGAAAGAATGAATGAAAAGATGATGTGTCTCCGGATTGAATCAATTGCTTTAAAATTTTAAAAATAAGCATAACACTGCAGCTCAGCACTCAGCATTTCACTTTTCACTTTTTCACTGGTTCCCTGAACCAGATCTGGCATGGGTCTTCTTCTTAGCTCTGAAGTATGATTGACTGTACGTTCTTTTTTTTTTTTAAAGATTTATTTATTTTTTATTTATTTATGCTCACCTTGCTGCTTGTGCTGCTGTGTCCATTCGCTGCATGTCTTCTCTGTACGTTCTTGATTATAATTTCAGCTAATTAGTGCCAAATAAAGAGGGAGTGTTTATTAGTTTTAACCCCTTCAAAGGCTGGGAGTTGGACAGAATTACTACAGATCTAACACATTTAGACTAAAAACATTCTAAGATTATGTATGGTCTAAAGCTTTTGCCTGACAGAATTCTACAAACCCATATGGCCATCATAAGTGGCCTTAGTAACTGAATATGTCCTAACATGAGGAGTTTACTTGACTATAAGGTCTTATATGTACTGACCACTGACTCTATGTATGAGACTGAAAATCTTTAAATTATCTTCTAAGCTTTAATTGGAAGGACATTTTAACAGAGTATCAATTGCTTTTATGAGACATAACTAGCAGCAGAAGATAGGCAAGGGCACAAGTTGGACATTGCAAATATTTTCAACTGTTCGTTTGACTAGAGAATTAGAGAAGATCTGAAGCCTAGAGAAAAATTCAATTTCACAAGAGTCTTCAAGTGTCATTTTTTGCCATAAGTCTACTTCTGTGGGTTCCAAATCTGGCCACAATCAGAATCACCTGGAAAATGTATATTACAAAATAAATCTAACACTGTAGAGTCCTTCCCCTAAGATTCTGATTCAGCATGTCTGTTGTGGTCTCTGGGATTACATAGTTTTAATAAGCACCTCATGTAGTTTTAATACAGTGGATACATGGACAAGTGTTTGGGATATAATGCAGTGTATATCAATAGAATGTAACAAAAGAATGATAGTCTAGATATATTTTTTTTGTTCTTTTCCAAACTTTCTTTTTTCCTTTTTTTCTCTTTCTTCTTTTTTTGTAATCAGTGTGGAAAAGAGGAAAATCAACCTCTCTGAAAGTACAGAACCTTTTATTCTTACCTAGTTTTCTCACTGTTAAGCCCTGTGATGCCAGACAATTTTGTTGGGTCTTGGAAGCTTTGGTTTTCCCACTTGTTGAGTGATGAATATACCTGTTGTTTATTTCAAAGAATTATAGGAGGAAGTTTCCTTCTATCTTTTGCAGAGTTTTTTTATCAGGAAAGGGTATTGTATTTTGTTGAATGCTTTTTCTGCATCTTTAGAGAAGATCATGTGATTTTTTTTTTCAATCTGTTTATGTGGTGTATTACATGGATTGATTTTCTTATGTTGAACCACCCATGCATACCAGAGATGAAACCCACTTGGTCATGGTGTATAATTCGTTTGATGTGTGGTTGAATATGATTAGCAAGTATTTTGTTGAGGATTTTAGCATCTAGGTTCATTAAAGAGATTGGTCTATAATTTTCCTTTTTTGTGGCATCTTTGTTTGGCTTTGGCATTAAGGTAATGTTGGTATCATAGAATGAGTTAGGCAATGTTCTCTCCACTTCTATTTTTTGGAAAAGTTTAAGCAAGATTCATGTTGGTTCTTTCTGAACTGTTTGGTAGAATTCACTTGTGAAGCCGTCTGGTCCTAGGCTCTTCTTAGTTGGAGTATACATGAAAAATCCACAGCTAACATCATATTCAATGGTGAAATGTTGAAAGCGTTCCCTCTAAGATTGGGAACAAGATATGGATGCCCACATTCACTGAGCTTATTTAACATTGAGTTAGAAGTACTTTCTTGAGCACTGAGGCAAGAAAAAGATATAAAAGGCATCCAAATTGGAAAGGAAGAAGTAAATATTTCACTATTTGCAGATGACATGATCCTATACATAGAAAGCCCTGAGAAATCTACAACAAAGCTTCTAGAGCTTATAAAGGAGTTCAGTAAAGTGGCAGGTTATAAGATCAATGTGCAAAAATCAGTAGCATTTCTGTTCACCAACAATGAGCAATCTGAGGAGGAAATCAAGAAAAAGTACCATTTTTAATCACAGCTAAAATAATAAAATACCTAGGAATAAATTTAAAGATGTAAATGACTTACACACAGAAAACTACACAACACTGTTAAAGGAAATCAAAGAAGAATTAAATAAATGGAAGAATATTCCCTGTTCATGGATAAGAAGACTAAACAACATTAACATGTCTATCCTACCCAAACTGATTTACACATTTAACACAATCCCAATAAAAATTACCACGGCTGAATTGGAAAAGCTAACTATGAAATTTACCTGGAAAGGCAAGGGGCCCTGAATAGACAAAGGTATATTGAAAAAGAAAAATGAAATTGGAGGAATCATACTACCTGACTTTAAAACATACTACAAGGCTACAGTGGTCAAAACTGCATGGTATTGGCACAAGGATAGACATACTGACCAATGGAACTGAATTGAGAGTTCTGATATAGATCCCCATATATACAGTCACCTGATATTCGACGACTTTACCAAGTCCACTCAACTGGGAGAGAATGGCCTCTTCAACAAATGGTGCTTGGAGAATTAGATACCCATATCCAAAAGAATGATAGAAGAACACCATCTCACACCTTATACAAAAATTAACTCAAAATGGATCAAAGATCTAAATAAGAGCCAAGACCATAAAAACCTTGGAAGATAAAGTAGAGAAGCATCTACAGGATATTGTATTAGGAAATGGTTTCTGAACTTGACACCCAAAGCACGAGCAATGAAAGAAAAAATAGATAAATGGGATCTCCTCAAAATTATAAACTTTTGTACCTCAAAGGAGTTTGTCAAGAAAGTGAAAAGGCAGCCTACTCAGTGAGAGAAAATACTTGGTAACCATATATCTGATAGGTGCCTAATATCCAGCATACATAAAGAAATCCTACACCTCAAAAATAAAAAGAAAAACAACCCATTTTAAAAATGGGTAAGTAGTGGCAATGCCCCGGGATGTGTTTATCAATTGCAATGAATGTGCCACACTGATGAAGGATGTTGTTTAAGTGGGAGAGTGTAGGGGGTGTGGGGGTGGGACATATGGGAATCCTTATATTTTTGTGTAACATTTATGTAATCTAAGTATCTTTAAAAAATTTTTTTTTTAATTTATAAAAAAAGAAAGAAAGAAAGTAGTCCTGGGGTGAAGTATAATTGATAAGAGTGAAAAATTTTATTCAGTTGGCCGCTTTTATGCCAATGCTTATGAAAAGACATGGCTACTTGAATCTATATGTACATGTCCAATAATTAAGAAAAATAAAGGATTATGTATACCTCAAAAAAAATGGGTAAGTGATTTGAATAGACACTTCTCCAAAGAAGAAATACAAATGGCTAAAAAGTACATGAAAGGATGTTCAACATCACTAGCTATTAGGAAAATGCAAATCAAAACTACAATGAGATATCATCTTACGCCCATTAGGCTGGCACCTATTAAAAAAAAGAGGACTACAAGTATTGGAGAGGATGTGGAGGAATGGGAACACTTATCCACTGCTGGTGGGAATGTAGAATGGTGCAGCCATTGTGGAGGACAGTTTGGCGGTTCCTCAGGAAGCTAACTATAGAACTGCCATACAATCCAGCAATCCTACAGCTGGGTATATATCCAAAACAATTGAAAGCAGGGACACGAACAGATATGTGAACAGATGTGTTCATAGCTGCATTATTCACTATTGCCAAAAGTTGGAAACAACCCAAATGTCCATCAACAGACGAATGGATAAATTGTGGAACATATATACAATGGAATAATACTATTAACACACAGGATAACATGGATGAATCTTGAAGACCTTATGTGGAGTGAAGCAAGCCAAGTACTGAAGGACAAATAGTACATGAACTCACTGATATGAATTAAGCAAATTGAGCAGGCTCACAGAGCTAAAGTCTGGAAGACAGGTTTGCAGGAGACAGAAAGGGAGAAGAAGGTTGTGAGTCAATGCCCATATGGGCAAAATCTATGAAAAGGTAGAAGGGTGTAGTTGTGCAGTGAATGGGCATAACAGTGGTGCAGTGATGCTATCTTCAGTGCTGGTCTTTGAGGGGGTAGGGTGGGGAGGGTGGGTTTGACTGTCCATGGAACAGGGGCAAGGGTTGGGGGAGGGACCAAGTGAATTCTGGGAATTTGGGGGTAAGTAGTTGAAACTACAATGCTGGGAATGTTCTTTTGGCAAATATGGCAGGGGAGGGTTACTGGTTTAAGGTCTTGGATGTAGGGGGCAAGCAGGATAGGTCATACCTGGGGCAGGCTTCTAGGGAGTATGTAGTGTTCATCTTGTCATAGTATGTTGTAACAGGGGATGGAGCTTACATAATGAGCTGGAAGGTGTTGATTCCCATCCTGGGGAGTTCTGCTATGATCTTAAATACAGTGTCTGGAGTCTCTTGAGAGCATAGGCAGGGCCTAATAGGAGAGGACAGGCCAGTATGTCAAGCCCTCAGTATTGTTCAAAGTAACTATGAATCTTGTCTTTCAAGGAGTGAATTGGTAGTTACCATGGGTCCCGAGGGGTTGGGGAGGGAGGAATAGAATAGATGGAACATGGGGCATTTTTGGGATGATGGAATTGTTCTACATGATCTTGCAATAATGGATACAGAACATGTTAAACTTCATCAAAATCTATAAAAGTGTATGGTCCAAAATAAGCCATAATGTAAGTCATTGACCATGGCTAGTAGCAATGTTTCAATACAATTACATCAATTGTAACAAATGCAGCATCCACACGTAAACTGTTATTAATAGGGGAAAGGAGAAAAGGGAAAGGACGATGGGTATATGGGAATCACCTATATTCTGTATGTGACTTTTCTGTAATCTAAAGCTACTTTGAAGACAAAATGAAAAAAATAAGACATTGGGTGAATAAATGGAAGCAAATGTCACTGTACATAGAAGACAACAGATCTTACAGTAATAAAAGACATAATGTTAAAAAAAATTTTAATTTTATATTTTTATATTATTTCAAACTTTTAAAAAAAATTTTTCGTATTTTATTCATTATTTTTAAAACCATCATTATTATATCATTTTCTTATTAATTGTATTTGGCTATTTTGTTGGCTTCAATTTTGAAGAAGTTTTGGATCACAGAAGGGTTACAACTATGGCAGCGGAGGATCATTAGTGCGGGTGTTGAGATGGAGGATGTATGGGGGGAGGTTCACCTGGGGCATACCTCTAAGGCATATGAACGTGTTCAAGTGTTCATACGGCATTGTCACAGTGGGTGGAGATCCACACAATAACCAAAAAAATATTGAATTCCCATCCTGGAGAGCTCTGCCACATTCTCTAATGGGACAGCAAGAATCCCCTGAGTACATGCGCAGTGACTACTGAAGGAGGATGGACCACTGACAGGCCCTTGCTTGTGATGGCTGTACTTATGAAACTTTACTTTTGAAATTGAAACTTAGCATAGTATTATAGGGTGCTTAAGTGTTACCTCCTGAGAGCCTCCTTGTTGCTCAAATGTGGCCTCTCTCTAAGCCAAAACCCAGTGTGGGACATGACTCCCCAGGATGAGCTTCTTGGTACTGAGGGATTACTACCAAGAACCAACTAGTAATGCAACTAGAAAAAGATCTTGACGAAAAGGGGGAAAGGGTAAAGACAAATGAGTTTCTATGGCTAAGAGACTTCAAAGTGAGTCGGGAGCTCATTTCATAGGTTATGCTTATGCACGTCTCAGCAGGAACTCATTGACTGCCAAAGTAAATATTACTTCAAATAGCGGGGCTCCTGAAAGTTCTGGAGACAACCAGACACTATAGGCAGGGCAGAGAGCTCAGGAGTAGGGCCCCTGCCAGTGGGCCCTGCTTTAGCATTTACACTCCCCAGTGTGATAGAGTTGGACTCAGTTGTGTTTTCCCTACACATGGCTCTGCTGCCACTCTATTTGAACCTATAGTTAGTACTAGAGTTGATAGTAGTATGTCCAACAGACTTAAATCTTTGGGCTGTCTATGTGCCAGTTGGGCCCTGAATCTCAACAGAGATGCAACACCCACTCTCCAGTTCATTGGACTCACCCAGGACAGCTAACAAGGAGATGATGACTGACAACAACCATCTCAAGGAACAGAGAGAGTCCGCAACTGCAAGCAAGAAAGTCCCATCCATCTGCCCCATGGGATCTAAGCCCCCTCTCAATCAGAAATGGAGTGGGCATCACCATCACAGAATCCTCAGGATTGGTGAATGGACGATGGACTAGAGTAGACTTACAGTTGTTCTACTGTAGACTTGTTGTGATCCTAGCAATGGAAGAACTTTTATCATGGATGTGGAGGGAGTGGCCACTGGAGGTTCTGAGGGGAGGGAGAGGGAAAAATAGGGGTAATTTGGGGGCATTTTCAGGACTTGGGAATTATCCTGAATGACATTGCAATGACAGATACAAGACATTGTATATCTAGTAACAACTTGCAAAAATGTACATGAGAGAGTGTAAACTACAATGTAAACTATACTCATCACTTAGTGGCAATGCTTCAAGATGTGTTCATCAATTGTGGCAAATGTACCACACTAATGAAGGATGATGTTGATTTGGGAAAATGTGGGAGGGCTAGGAAGTGGGTCATATGGGAATCCCCAATATTTTTTGTGTAACATTTATGTAATCTACGTTTCTTAAAAAAATAAAAAAGTATATTTTAAAAAAAAGAAGTGTATGAAGCATGTAAAAAAAGCTAATGGAGATAGTGTTTTCACAGTGCACTAATTGAGTTCTGGTTTTTAACACTGATTGTAAGTCAATATAAGAACAAAAAGTACATGGCAGTGAATTAAAGAATATTTTTCTTAGCTTTCAAAACCAATCAAGATAATGCTTTCACAGTTCACTAAGTGAGTTCTGTGTTTTAACACTGATTGTAAGTCAATATAAGTACATCCACTGAATAAAGCATATATTTTACTTACCTTTAAAACTAAAAAAAAAAAAAAAGAATTATGGGAGAACATGCCCATGTATCTCAAAGTAAAAGAGAAACATCAGGATAAGTAAGAGAGATTGAACATGTACATTTAACTCCACTACCTCATAAATGACAATAATGACTGTAGGGAATAGATATAGGGAAGGATACCAGATCAACAAAGTTTAAGAAGCTGCAAAGCAGAGTAAGTGGTAAGTGATGTAGCATACAAGGAAACCTGAACGCTAAATGAGCATCATGAAAAGTTGATATGTAACCCAGTTTGCACTGTAGAACCCTCAAAAGGTTTAAGACTGAGTAGAAGTAAAAGTAAAATTGGGGCTACAAAAAAAAAAAACAGAAGGAATGGTTGAAATTTTGTTTAAAACTTAAAAAGGTCTCAAGATGCCCTTAGGGGATTACCACCACTTACCTTCTCTAACAGAAGAATGGAGGTTTATTATCTGGAGGGAACCAAACATAGGGTCTCAGAATTAGGAGACACTAAGCATGGTTGAGTATGAAGTTGCCACATAAAATCAGAGGGATTCAGTGAATCGCTTCATACCAAATATTGAGAATTCCAAATCTATTCTCCATTCATCTCTGAAAACACTGGATCTTGAAGACATCACGTTAAGTGAAATAAGTCAGACACAAAAGGACAAATATTGTATGATCTCCTAATATGAAATGATTAGACAAAGAAAAGTCATAGTCAGAAATTAGAATACAGGTTACCAGGGACTGGGTTTGGGGTAGGGAACCGGGAGTTAATGCTTAAATTGTACAGAGTTTCTGTTTGGGGTCATGGAAAAGTTTTTTAATGGTAATGGCAGCACAATGTTTTGAATGTAATTAACACCATTGAATTATATTTTTTAAAGTGGTTAAGATGGGAAATTTAGATTGAATGTATGTTACCAGAATAAATTTTAAAAGAACAAACAAACATAGAACTGAACAACACAAACAGTGAATCCTAATGTAAACTATGGAATAATGTTAATAGTATAATTATAATAATATTGTCTCATCAGTTGTAACAAAGGTACCATACTAAAGCAAACTGTTAATAATAGGGAAAACTATGTGTGTGAGTGGGTGTATATGGGAACTCTATTTTGTGCATGATTTTTC
>JAQZBX010034172.1:12344-25191 GCA_029593785.1 Cabassous unicinctus
CCTTTTACAGGAATTTATTGGCCCACAGTTTCTGAGGCTAGAAGGCTTGATTCCTCCCAGGTTCAGTAGCATTCTGGCTGGCCTGCAATCCTTCAGTTCTTTGGCTTTTTCATCACATGGCAATTTCCTCTCCTTTCTCTTCTGGACTCTGCTGTGTTATAACTTCTGCTGAGTACCCCCTTCCAGCTCCTCCCATGGCTTTCTCTTTATTAGGCCATGGAAAGTCATACATTAATACCCATCTTGATTCAGTTTGCCATACCCTAACTAAAAAATAACATCTTCAAAAGTCTTAATACACTATTTGCAATGAGTTCACAGCCACGAGAATGTGATTAAGAGCACGTTTTTTTTTCTGGGGAACTTAACTCAATCTACCATACTATATAATTTAGTAATTTAATATGCTATTGTTCATTGTCTATTGCCCCCTGCTAGAATATAATCCCCATTATAGAAGGAATATTTGCCTGACTTTAAAATTTATATATTGCAAGTACATAATAATATTTGTAATAAATACATGTCTCAAAACAATGTCCCACACATAGTAGGCACTCAATAAATATTTGCTGAAAGATAAGTTAATGAATGAATGAGAATACCTGGATACTTAAAAAAAAAAAAAGAACAATCAGAGAATAAGAATGTGTTCTGGAAAACTCAAAAATGATAGCACAAATGAAGAATTCATCAGAAAAAAAAGAGCAAGAGATGAAAAATAGAGAACAAAATAAAATATCTTGACAAACAATGAAAAGATGTCAGAGATTCACACAGAACAGTTCAAACTATAATCTATTTCAGAGTAAGCTAAAAGACATTAATAAGATGATAAAACACATGGAAAACAACATAAATTAGAATTACCATAATTAAGAAATTAGGTAACAGAACTCAGAAAAAATAAATAAATAAAAAATAAATAAACCATTTCAGAATAAAAACCAAATTAGAAGGAATGCAAAAGTATATGCATCAATAGTTCTTCAAGAGAAACAAAAGATGAAAAGGAGGAAAATGTTTATAAGTGAAAAATTAATAAAAGAAGGCATAAAAAGAATTCAAGAGAAAGTGACAAATACTGACAAGAAGCAAAGAAAATCTTACATACAGATAATGATTCCCTGAAATAGAAAACAAAAGCAAAGAAGCAGAGCATATACTAAAAAGCATCATTCAACAATAGCTACCTAAAATAAAATAAAATAAAAATTTGAAATTACGTATGACATAGCATACAGAAAACCTGAAAATAGTGACCTACAATGGCTAAAGCAAAGACGTAGTCTAGTAACTTCATTGGACTTTCTAGAAATAGAAAAATTCTCTGGGAATATGACTTATAAGGAAAGAAAATTAGATTCGACTTTAAGGTAGTAATCCCTAACGATGGGAGAAAGTGGAATAATATTTAAGATATTTAAGGAAAGGAAATGTGAGCCAAGAATTTTATATACTGCAAAATTGACTTTGGAGTACAAAGGGCACAGACATACTCTTATCAGAATGCAAGGACTTTATTAGTCCCATGAGCCCTTCCTGAGGATTTTACTGGAGAAAAAGCTTCAGTCACCCAAAATGTCTAGAGACATCAACGTCAGGCCTTGTGATGAGTGTTAAACAGATAATTACTTGTACAGTTAAGACTAAATGAGGGTCAAACAGGAGACTTGGCTTATATGAAATGACTTTTATGCTCAGAAAGTGTAGATATAATAAAACCATAGGAAATGTTGGAGGAGAATGAGAAGAGCATATTAAAATTGTTTAACTGTTCACAGTAATTAGATTGGTAGTGCATCCACATTGCTATTTTGAGAACACTGCATGTGTGTTGTGAATTAAAGTAAATGAGTAATTATGGGATATTCTTTGATATATTTAGAGTATCCCATTCATAGAACTAGAATATCCCATTATTAGAATAATCCCCTCGGTCCTTGAGAACAAAGATCCTCAATGTGGAAGAAAGTAGATACAGATGTAATTCAGAAGAGGGTCAATAAAAAGCCTATAGTTCTCATATTGATTAGCAAGTATCAGTAAAAACTCATCAGTATTTCTTCTTTAAAATATTATATATCAGGGAAGCAGATGTGGCTCAAGTGGTTGGGCTCCCGTCTACCATATGTGAGGCCCTGGGAACCAAACCCGGGTTTGGTTCCCAGGGCCTCCTGGTGAAGGCAAGCTGGCCCACACCCATGGAGAGCTGACAGCCCGCACCCATGGAGAGCTGGCACAGCAAGATGACACAACAAAGGGAGAGAAACAGACACAGAGGAAACTTGCAGTGAATGGACACAGAAAACAAACAGTGAGCACAAGCGGCAGTGGTGAGAGTTAATAAATAAATAAAAATTAAATTAAGTTTAAAAATAAATAAATCTTTTTTAAAAATTATATATCAATATATGCTTAGTTCTGTCCACTGAAGAAAGAGGACTAGAAACAATAACCAACCTAGGAGCAAAAAGCATCCCTTGAGCTCAGATTGGTCTTGAAATGCCACTGCCCACTAAAGAAACCTAGGGATTCTTAGAATCGGAAATTTTAAAAATGAATTGTGAAATTTTATTATACCAAATAAAAAGCTATCAGAAGCTATTAGGGTCTTGTCAAAGCACCCAGAACTCAGTTTAGGGGGCTCTCACTGGTCAAACATCCAGGGGTGCCAGGAACTAGAGCAGCCAAACATCCCTGAGACTTAAGTGGATCGGGTGCTTCAGTTTGGGTAACTGCTGCCAATGTCTCCCACAAATTTGGCTTGGGCACTTTGGTCTGAATCTGGGATTCAGGCATCTCCCAAGACCTAGGTCGGCCATAGGAGCACCCATTGGCAGGGCTCTGGATTAAATTCTCAGGATGCTGAGACCAGAGCAGCAGCTCCAAACAGTCTGGAGTGGTGAAAATTTTAGTCATACTTGGACTCTGGAATGCTAGGTCAGCTGACTAGTAAAATTGTTTTAGTTGCTTGGTTAAAATTGTTTGGTTAAGATTGTTCTAGTTGCTTGGTTAATAAAAGTGCTTCTTTTCTCTTAGAATAATGAGTGTGGCCTCTAGCATACCAGCAGACTCCCCATTGCATTCTCAAGAACTGGACAACCCTTCCCACGGAAGGGCTGAAGAAGGAGAAACTGATCTTCTTCTGTAACACCGCATGGCTGCAGGATAGCCTTGAAAATGGCCAAACATGGCCTGTACTGGCACTCTAAACTATGACCCTATTTTGCAATTAGACCTCCTGTATAAGAGGGAAGGGAAGCAGTCAGAGATTCCATATGTCCAACTTTTTATGGCTCTATATCAGGACACAAGTTTAAATGGATCTTGCAGGTTATGTTATGCTTGGGAAATGAAACCACTCCCTGAGAAGAAGGATCATAGCTTAGATGATTCCCTCCCCAGTTTTCCACCTCCAGCCTTTACCTCCCTGCCACATATGCCTATAGCTAGCCCATCAGGAGTCAATAGGAATGGGGCATCTTTCCACCCTACTAATGGACCCAAGAATGGCCTCTACCCAATAAGGGAAGCAGCCTCTGTATGGGACCCCAAATTCCAGTTAATCCTGTGTAAGAGAGAAGGAGAGATAGATTTGAGGGTCAGAAACCACATGGTGATGTCTCCTTAAAGAGATGAGAAAATGCACCTCAAACTTCCATTAACTCTGTTTTAGAATGAGACTTCTCAGTTTTAAACTCAGTTGTGCCTAATAAGGGGAGTGAATAGGGATCAAGATCTAGGCTGTTTATTAAACCTCCCCAGGAAAATAAGGGACTGCTTCATATGCCATCAATTAAGATCAAAAAGTTCCTAGAAAATGCTAAGGGCATAAAATCCTTCTTTTTTAATCTGTGTTTAATTTTGTGTTTAACTTTTTTTTGGGGGGGAGGGGGGCTTTTATAAAGGGTATTTATTTGGGGTAGAAGCTTGCTGTTAACAGGCCATAGAACGTAAGTTACTTCCCTCACCAAGTCTGTTGCCACGTGTTGGAGCAAGATGGCTGCTGACATCTGCAATGGTTCAGGCTTCCTGGGTTCCTCTCTTCCTCGTGCTCATTTCTCTCTGGGCTCAGCTGCCTGCTTTCTCCACAAGGCCAGCTATAGACTATCAGGCAAACGACTTGTCTCTCTTCCCGGGCCTCTGCCATGCCTAATGGAGCCTTCTTTCCTACTTCACGTGTCTGCTTCACTGTGTCTTTACTTCCCGGGCTCCAGGATCAAAACTCTCAGCTCCGTTCTCTGCAGTGCAGTTTCTTGTGTTTAACTTTTAAATCTGTGTTTAACTTTGTCAGTCTGCTTGTGCCTAAGAAATCAAATTTAGGGTTTGCCTGTTACAAATTGGATAATGGTGAAAGGTAACCTAAAAATGAGTCTTCAACTGTCAAAACTGTCTTGCAATTGGATTTAATGTATAAATCACAAGTGGAATTGGTTCAACTGCTAGAAAAGCAGAAAAACTTAGCAAAGTTGTTACTAATAAAATTCTTGTAGCTTAGTTAATAAAAGTACCCAATTTGCTTTAAAATAAAATTTACTAGAAACTGTAACTAAGAGTTAAGATAATTATAAAACAGCAGAAGGATAATAACTGAAATTATAACTGGGTAGATTTAGCCTAGACTTCAGCTATTGTAATGGTACTCTTCAACTAATTTACCTTTGATTATGGTTGCTAGCCTCACCCCTTGCCTTTGCTTATTCTTATTTCATGACAGTTTTTGCCCCCTATGGCTCAGGGGAAAGCAAACTTGAGACACCCCTATCTCCTGTCCTTCCGCTGGTATTAGTGACCCTGCTTTCTCTCGTAGCTCCAAGTGTGGACTAAATTGCTGCCTGGTGAAATTCTTGACCCTCAGGGTTGAGCATCCTCTCTTCCAGTCCAGCGGCTGCCGGATTCCTGTTATTTCCAAGAACTGGGAAGTGGAGAAGCCTCCCACCTCTAGTGCTGGGTTCCTAAAAGCAGCAATTCACGAGAGAAACTGGTTTCCCTGAGGCCTCAAGACCCCAGCGAGTGTATACTAGAATTAGTCTTGCTCATCCAAAGTCTGCCAGAGTCAAAGTGGGATATAAGCAAAGTTCTAAAGCAAAGGAAAATTGTATTTTAAAGCATTGAGGATATTTTGGTTATAAGCCAATAATTAACAGGAATGAAATTCTTGTGCAAAAATGCATGGTCACAGTGCAAATTAGAGTAATTAAAAGTAGACTTCAAGGAGGTCTTTTAAATGTTATTTCACAGTTAAACTTATTTTATAAAAAATAATGAAAAGTATAACAGTGAGTTCTGTGTTTCTGTGTCACTCTCATTTGCCTATTTGTTCAGTATATATCTTCATACATCAGAATGGTAGTATCAAATTAACAAATGAAAATTCTTAGAAGAGGTCTATTCAAATAGTAAAATCAAATATGCAGTTATACATGTAAATAAGTATTCCTGGAGCCCAAATTAGGCTGAGCAAGAGGGAAAGGTCATATTGAAATCTCTTTGTAAGAGCTGTGGGGGGAGGATGAGGTATGACAGATTGAAACTCTATCTTCTAAGCTGGGGAATTAAAAATCATAGTTTGCCCTGTAATTCCTCAATTTAAACCTTTTAACAGCCTTTAAATAAGGGTGGTTAATAATCCTACTACCAAATTTCAATGAGTTGGGAAGTAGATGTGGTTCAAGCAATTGAGCTCCCGCCTCCACATGGGAGGTCCCACGTTCGGTTCCCAATGCCTCCTAAATAAGATGAGCAAGACAGCAAGCTAACGTGATGGGCAGGCACAGCGAGCTGAAGCAACAAGATGTTGCAACAAGAGACACAAGGAAGAAAACATAATGAGAGACACAACAAAACAGGGAGAGGAGGTGGCTCAAACTATTAGGTGCCTCCCTCCCACATCGGAGGTCCCAGTTTCAGTTCCCTGTGCCTCCTAGAAAAACAAGGAAGATGAACAGACACAGCAAGTGCAAACAACAAGGAGGTGAGGAGAAATAAATAAATAAAATAAATCTTGAAAAAAATTTTTCAATGAGTAAAGGAAAAGTCCTTAAAAGCTATGGAAAGATCTTTTAAAACAAACTAAACAATTATATTCCAGAACCTAGCAGTCAATATGTTTTTATGATTATTCATAGTTTTAGAATTTTATTAAAGAAGAGGTTTTAAGCCTTCTGTAAAGGAAGGAAAAAGAATATTCCTTCATAAACTATAACAATTTCAATTTTATTTAGCTTAAGTCTTATCTCCCTAGGTTTATAAAATGCCACATAAATAAATTAACATTATATGCATTAATCTTTAAGGTGATGAAAGCTGTTAAGTTCATGTCTAATGAGAAAAAATGTAGATCTGCCCACTTTGAAATGGATAAAATAAACTTCATTGGTTGAAATTAACAGTCTATGAGGTTATGGTTAATTATAAGGAGTTTGTAAAAGCATCTTCTAAACTGAAGCATTTAAATGGCTAATTCCAGGAAGCCCTTACTAATTAGAAACCGAAATTGATATTAATGGCAAAGAGTAACTTCATAGCAGGGAAACCTGTCTGAGGCCACCTCAATCTGCATATTCAAGTGGTGGTAAGGAAACCTTGATTCCATTGGGAATCTTCAGTTTTTGTAAAATAATTAAGAAAGTAGTTTTTCCTGTACTGCTAAAGTAAAATACCTGTTAATTAATATCATCATGGTAAAGGTGTAGAAGTAAAAAGCAAAGTGCTAAAAAATTAAGTTCATTTGATATGTTATAAACTACATTGGAAGTGTTTATAAAGTGTATAGAAATCAAAAGAGATAGACTTCAGTATTGTCAAATTCTCTTGTACATTCACACCAGGCCTTCAATACACTGCAGGTTGCCTCTTCATTTGAGATATTGGATAAGTTGGTCACTGACCCCTAAAACAAGAAATGTATCTACTACATCTCTGGTTGTGCTCTTGAGGTGGATGGAGACTACATTGTAGTTTCAGGCTCCTGCAGCAGCTGGTGATGGCTCAATATGGCCAGATGTACTTCATGTGCTGAAGGGCGCTATGCACCAGGCTGGTGAAATACTGGAGCCTACCTTCCTTGCTTCTCTCTAGGGTCAGCAGTGCTGCAGTATGCTGGCTGTGTGAAGGACATACCAAGTGGAGCAATGATCACCAGAGTGATGTAAGTAGAACTTAAGCACAATTGGCATATGGCCTGCTCCCATGGAGAGATAACATGTATGGTATTGCAAACCTGGAGCTTAAATCTATTAATTGCAGCTCAAAGAGTAACTTATGCATCGGTTAGGGCATTGATTAGTATTAAGTACTGTACCTATATGCCTGATTATGGGATATCTTTTCTATTCTAGATCATGTGCAGAGGGATACTGAACATGTTAAAAAGTCCTGGTAAACTTCACTTTCTAAGTAGTTAATGAACGTGCTTAATGCAGGTCTCCCTCCTAGCCCTTATTCCAGAACCTGTCCCACACATGCCCTGGGGAGGACTGGCAGACACACATGCCATCCTGCCAGGGCAAAGTGTATTCCCACCAGGAGGAAAACAGCAAACGAGGTGGCTAGGACCCTCTTTAGCCTAGCCCCTTCAAGATGGTCTACAGGTAACCTTTCCTCAGGTTCCTGAGGAAAACCAGGTTCTGATCAAAACCTGGCAAGAAAATAAGTCTCTCTCAATTACAGCCAAAATGGAAGGAACCTTACTCTGTAGTTCTGATCAATCCCACAGCTATTAAAGTTAAAGGAATTGCCAGCTGGGTGCACTTATCTCGAGTGAAGCCAGCTGCCCAAGGAAGTGCCAACTCACCAGAAGCACCTGATGGGATATACGAGTGTCAGTCATTGGATGACCTGAAATACCTCTTCAAGAGACAAAGCTAAGTAGTGTCTGTGTCAAAGCCAGCTGTTCCCTCTAACTCTAGCCCAAATGCCTATTGCTAGGGGGAGGGCAAGCCAGACACCCCTTAAGAAATTTTGTCTGTTTTCATTTCCTGTAGTTTCTCCTTAGAGCTAACATAGAAAAAACTAGCCGTGCCTTAAAAGCTCTAAGACAGCAAACGGACTTTCTTGCAGCTGTGGTGCTACAAAATTGCAGGGCACTTAACATGCTAACAGCGACACAGGGAGGAATGCTGTCTCTATGTAAATCACTCTGAAATAGCCATAAACAGCATTCAAACCTGCAAGATATAGCCCACCAACTTCAGGAAGATGCAGCCTTTGCAGGCACTTGGACTTTCCTACTCTTGTGGTCCAGTATCTTCAAGATTCTAATTCAGCTTGTTTCTTCCAGAATCAATGACTTGTTAGCCATAGGCGGATTCATTCAGCTCCACCCACAGTGCCAGACTAATCTTACCTCAACTGCGATAGAGTAGCAAGAGGGTTTTACACCTTGTCAGGTAGGTCCTACTGCCCCTAACAAGCAGGAAGTAATTACAGAAGAATGATATTTGTCCTTCAGACCCCCTTTAAGAATAAAGGTGTAAACCCTCTGAGGGGGATGTTGAAGCAGGCTAGTTTAGGGAATGAAAAGACGAATCTGGGACCTGGCAGAAAACCACAGCTGTGAAACACATGGCCGTGGGAACCATCCCTGCGGGAAAGACCCCACAAGATGGCTGCTGGAAGAACCTCAGGAGAATTCCCCATTTGGAATGGGATTTCATCCGGGATCCAGGAAAAGCCCTGGATATTCTCACAGGGCCTTGCCATTGAGCTTCCCAGGGGAATTGATGGGTGGGGTAACCAATCAAAACCGCAAACAGCTGGGACTCCTTCCCCAAACATTAACAAGGGGTAGGATAATTAATGGTTTAAAAAACAAGCCCAGAGATTAAATTGCCTTTTTTTTTTTTTTAACACATAGAGACTTTTGAGGTTGGAAAAATCCTATTTCTTGACCTTAGTGGTAGTTACAAGGCCTTTTGAACACATTGAAGTATATATTTTTGTGTTTTTCTGTATATTTTTACAATAAAAATCTTTCACATGCTCTTAGAAAAGAATATAGAGCAAAGAACAGCTAAGAAAGTTGCCAAGAATAATATAAAGAAGATGAATTGAACCTACCAGCTATTAACATTTATTACATAACATTTTAATGTACAGTGTACTATAAAGAAATAGAACAATAAACAGAATAGAGAGCCAAGAGGCACCCACACCCACATATGGAAACTCCTAAGACCACAGAGGTAGCATTCAGAATCAGAAAAGAAAAGAAAGACTATTCAAAATGTGATGCTGTGATAATTGGCTATCCATAAGTAAAATTAAATTCCAAATAGATACACAAAAATTCTAATAACCACAGACAAAATAAATTCCAAATGAATAGATAAGTAAACGCAATTTTTAAAAGTGTTTAACATCTTTTGGGGAAAAAAAGAATTTATATTGGAAGTTAGGGTAAGGTTTCTCTTATGATATGGGGATAACATTTTCTTAAACAAGACACAAAAGAATGTTATAAAAATGAGAGTGGTAAATTTAGCTATATCAAAATAATTAAATACATTGCTGTGCTAAAATACACCATAAATAAAGTTAAATAACAAGGTATAGCCTGAGAGAAAGTATTCACAATGTACGAAAACTTAGTCTCCATGATATAAAAAGAATAGCAGTTTGGCATTATTTATGAATTCCAAAAATAAATATTGGATTATGTTCGTGAACTGGTCTTTTCCTCTGGGCATATTCGATTATATCGGATTCAGAGGTTTTACCTTTACTTGATTAAATAATGATTAAGACTTTGATTGGGCCATGTCACTGGGACATTGAGTCCCCACCCCCTTGGTGGACCGGGACTCACAGAGAAACCGCACCACAGAGAAGGGAGGTTGGAGTTTTGAGCTGGAGTCCAGAAAGTAAACATACGGGAGAGAGCAGAGCAGCTGAGCCCGGAGAGAATTGAGGCCAGGGAAGAAAGACAAAGCCTAGAGAGCCTGATAGTCTATAGCTGACCTTGTGGAGAGAACAGATTAGCTGAGCCCAGAGAGAAATGAGTCTGGGGAGAGAGAGGAGACTTATTCCAGCCTACAGCTGATATTGAAAGAAGCTGGGACCACAGAGCCTTAAAAGGAAGAGGAAGGCTGAAGGTTGGCAGCCATCTTGCTCCAACACGTGACAACAGACTTTGGTGATGGAAGTAACTTATGCTTTATGGCCTGGTAACTGTAAGCTTCTACCCCAAATAAATACCCTTTATAAAAGCCAACAGATTTCTGGTATTTTGCATCAGCACCCCTCACTAATACAGCTATAAAGAAAAAAAATTTTTAAGATAGGAAAATGGGCAAAGACTATGTGGAGGCAATTTTAGGAAAGAGAATCTGCAATTGCTAATTAGCATCTCTGAAAAGATGCTCAACAGCACTAGTAATCAATGAGATCTACATAATGTTCCATATTCATCAGATTGGCAAAAACAAAATTTTGTTAATACATATCTTGGCAAGGATGTACCAAAACAAGAACTACTATAAAGACAATAATTTAAAGCCAATATTTTAGATTTATCAATAGAGTTGCAATATACAGCAACAGTTGAAGATGCACATACTCTAGAATCCAGTCATTCCCCTTTTAGGTATTTTTCTCTAAAGAAACCTAACATGTGCGCATTGGGATAAAGTACAAAATTTTTCACTAGTGGATTTTTTTGTAAGAGTGAATTACTGGAAGCAATCTAAAAGTCTCTGAATAGAGGAATAAATCAAAAAGCTAATGTGATTTACTCATACATTATATATTTATACATCAGGAAGATGAAGAAACTAGATCTACGTGTATCTTTGATAATCTTAAATATTTAATATTGACTGCCCAAGGAAAATTGAAACTCATACATCAATACTATAGCATTCTGTATTTTAAAATTTTTTTAATTGAAATGAAATTCGCATAACACAAAAATTAACCACCTTTTAGTGGCATTTAGTACATTCACCTAGTTGTGCAACAACCACCTAAATCAAGTACCAAAACATTTTATCACCTTTAAAGAAAGCCTCATACCTATTAAACAGTCACTCCCCTTTCTCTGCTCCCTGCACCCCCAGCTCCTGGCAACCACCAATTTGCTTTCTGTCTTTATGGATTTGTCCATTCTGGACATTTCTTGATGGAATCATCCAATATGTGAACTTTTGTGTCCGGCTAATTTCACCTAGCATAATGTTTTTCAGGTTCACCTATGTTATAACATGTATCAGAACTCCATTCCGTTTTATAGTTAAATAATATTCCATTGTATGTATATGCCATATTTTGTTTATCCTTTCATCCATGGAAGGATATTTGGGTTCTTTCTACCTTGGGACATTTATGTACATTTTAAGAAACATAACACAATAAGAACACAAGTAGTAAATGTATTTAAATATGGTAGGAAGAGAAACCTGAAATTGGGGAGCAGTACAAATGGAGGTTCAACTGTTTCTGTACTTCTTTGGGGAAAAAATGTTCAGTAGCAGGTGTAAAATGTGTTGATGTACCATCTGTTAATTTTTTTAAAATTTTTAAAGTATTCCATTCCATGTAATAAAAGAGAGAAAAACATTTAATAAATTAAGGTAATAATGCAGATTCAATATATTAACCTTCACCAATATATTGGCTTTGTTTAATGTATCATCTAGGAAAAGAAAATACATGTAACTCTTTCATTTTTTATCCCAGCTGAAACTCAGAGATGCAGGGAAATAAAATGAAAAGCAATGAAACAATATAAATAAATGCATAAACCTGAAGAAATGTAAACAAAAAAAACATATTGAAAGTGGGTGTAGCTCAGTGGTTGAACACCTGCTTCACATGTATGAGGCCCCAGGTTTCCCCTGGTAACCTATAATCTAGATTCTTACTCTATAAATTTCCTTATTTTAAAATCAATAAGATCATAATATATATTTCTTTTTTGTGTGTGGCTTATTTCCCTCAACATGATATTTTCAAGATTCATCCATGTTTTCTCAGGTAGTATGACTTCATTCTTTTTTACAGCTAAATAATATTCTGTTGTACACATTTTATTTATTCAATCATTGGTTGACAGACACTTGAGTTGCTTCCATCTATTGGCAATTTTAAAAAATGCCACTATGAACATGGGTGTTCATCTGTTTGAACCCCTGCTTTCAATTATTTGGGTAATACCTAGTAGTGGGATTGCTGGCTCATTTTATAGTTCCATACTTAGCTATCTGGGGAACCATAAAACTCTTCCACTAGGGCTGCACCATTTTACATTGCCACCAGCAATGAATGTGTGTTCCTCTTTCTCCACATCCTCTCCAACACTTGTTATTGTCTGTGTTTTTTAAAAAGCAACCATTCTAATGGGTGTGAAATGGTATCTCACTGTGGTTTTGATTTGCATTTCCCTGATGGCTAACGATATTGAGCATCTTTTTTATGTTCTTTCAGACCATTTGTATATCTTCTTTGGAGAGATGCCTGTTCAAATCTTTAGCCCATTTTTAATTGGGCTGTTTGTCTTTTAGTTGTTAAATTGAAGTATTTTTTATATATATAAAGGATATTAATCCTTTATCAGATATGTGATTCTGAATACTTTCTCCCATTGTATAGGTTGTCTTTTTACATTTGTGAAAATTCCTTTGAGGGGAACAAAAGTTCTTTATTTTGTTGAGGTTCCATTTATCTATTTTTCATTTGTTGTTGCTTATGCTTAGGGGGTTAAGTCTAAGAAACCATTGCCTAACACAAGTTCCTGAAGATGCTTCCTTACATTTACTCCTAGGAGTTTGATAGATCTAGTTCTTATATTTAGGTCTTGATCAATTTTGAATTGATTTTTTCATATTGTGTGAGGTAATGGTCTTTC
>JAQZBX010034173.1:0-25096 GCA_029593785.1 Cabassous unicinctus
AATCACCTTTGGTCTTTTTGCCATTTACAATCATTACAAAATTTCAGTAACAATCTGTGTGTATTTTAGCAATATAGATTATATATAAGTTCACAAAATATGTGCATATGTCAATATATTGTCTATATCTTTCTGCAACTTGCATTTTGACTCAAATAATTCCTTGAAAGACTCCATTTGGACACATTTACTGTAGATTAGCTCATTCAGTTTCACTGCTGTTTTTCACTGATTTGTATTATATGTGGGTTTCTTTTTAAATTCCTCCTCCTTTGGACTGACATTTGTGTTCTTTCCAGCTTTTCCCTTCCATTAGTTATACTGTTGTGGATATTTTTGGGGACATACACTTCTTGATATGAAGAGAATATGAAGAATGGAAGAGCCATATCATTGCTTTGGAATACTTTCAAATGTCATCCAAGTGATCATCATGACCTCCAAGTGGTTAGAAAAAGTGCACCCCCACTGACACTGGAGGAGAGTCTCCATTTTTACATACTGTGGTCCCACTAGGTAGAATTTAATTTAAAGAATTTTATATATGTGGAATTGTATTGGTTGTTTTCATTTCATTTATTATAATGCAATTTGTAAAATTATTTACTACATGATTTTACTAATCTGTGAATTGTCTGGTCATACTAATTTTGTCTATATTTGTTGGCCATTTAAATTTTGGTTTTGCATTGGTAGATATTTTATTTTTCTAACTCTTCTGGATACTGGATACTATTACTTTCTAAGTGACACCATTGTCATTATACTTTCCCTTTCTGTAGCTGGTCTTAGCTTCCATTGTCAGATAGACTTTACTGATCTTTAATGCTTTGGGGAGTTTGGTTTTAATTTACAAAATTGAAGCTGGTGTGAGTCTGGTAGACGTGCTCAGTGATCATCTCATTTATACACATAGCAACTATGCCCTGAGCATTCACCCAGTGCCAGATGCTGGGTTAGACCTTGGGTCCAGTGTTGAAAAAGATCATATTTCTCCCTGGTTTCCAGGAGCTCACAGCATGCAGGTAGATGGAAGAAAGTAGTGAACATATACATGTTAAAGAGAAGAGAAATTGCCATAATGAAAACCAATCATGGTGCTGTTAGAGGGGGTCTGGTAGATGCAAATTGGTTTGGTCTGAAAGGAATCACTGAAGTGACATTTATGTTACAAACAGAATGAGTAACAGGAGCCAGCGCTGCACAAGTCTGTGTACAGTGTGCCAGGAGAAGGCACATTTGCAGACTCTGAAGTTGAAGTGAGTTTGGCATGAGAGGAGGTTAGAAAGGAAGCCAGTGTAGATGGAGGGGACTTAGGAGGAGAGGTGGGGAGGGAGGGAGGAGGGAAAGGACAGATTCTGGGGCCTGGTAGATTATATTACTTATCAATTATTATGTGACAAAACTACCCCCAAATTAATGGCTTACAATAATGAATGTTTTTTCTTTTTTTTGCACAGTTTTCATGAACAAGGATTCAGGCAAGGCTAAGTTTTGTGATTTGGCTCCAATATCTCTCCTAACACTCAGAAGTAGTTCCAACTGGGGCTTGGTTTGGGAAAGATTTACTTCCAAAGGCACTCATGTGTTATTGACAGGATTCAGTTTGGACAGAGTGCTTGAATTCCTTTCTGTCTGTTATCTGGGCCCTCCCTCATTCTCTTGCAATATGGGCCTCTGCACATCATAGCCTGTTTCCCTAGAGTAAGATATAAGATAAAGATAGAGAATTAGAGATAGAGATAAAGATAGAGAAAGATAAATATATAGCAAAAGAGAAAACTAACAAGACAGAATTCACAGGTCTTTTGTTTATCAATCTTGGAAATGATATAACATCATATTGACCATATTCTATTGAAAAGAAGAGAGTCACTAAGTCCACTTCATATCTAAGTGGAAGAGATTAGGCAAGAACATGTATATCAGGAAGCAGAGATCTGTGGAAATTATTTGGAGGATTTCCACAACATAAGGTAAAAGGAGGAATTTAATCTGACTCTAAATATAATGGGTAGCCATTGAAGGAATTTGACTCATATGGTAATATTTAATTTTCATTGAATTTCAAGGCCATTATGTTAGGATTTGGGAAATGAAACTAAGAAGATAAGTTAATTTCCCATGGTCATACCATCAAGAACCAGCACTGATTTGAATTGAACTCTCTGCTTTTTATTCCTTCATGTAATTCTTCCACCTCTAAAGTTCATGTATTAGTGATCTGTCACATTAGCTCATGAGTTTATAGATATTATTCCATATGCATCTGCTAAATGCCCTAGGATGTGGAAACTAGAATGATTCTTATGGCTCAGATGAGGAGACACAGGGGGCCCAAGAGATACAATGACTTGTCCAGGTCCGTGGGTATGGCAGGAAAGGGATTTAGGTCAGAAGCAAACCTTATCTCTTCAATATTGGGATCCTGAACTTATCAGGACTTTCCCAGGCACTGCAGGGTGGACAATATTTCTGTAACTATAGAGTTAAATTGATGATATGAGAGAGGAGGCTGAAGAAGTATCACCTTTATAAAAGATTTTATCCAAGGAAGTGGGACAGGTAATGGGACCCCAAGAAGTAACTTCACTTCCTTGGAGATATAACCCCAAAGAACTTGGAATGCCAGTAGGCAGGTACCCACATTCTAGAGACAACTCCAACCCAGCTCACTTGAGCAGAGATGTTTGGAAGAACAAGATGTTTTCTAGTTTCCCAATATCTCAAGACTTTCACTTCAGGAAAACTGGAAGTGAGAACCTTTACCAAAGCTGCAGGAATTGACTCAATCCCCACAACAGAATATTCTGGCCATTTACCAAGAGACACCCAAGGTAAGATAAGGGTCACAAGGCAGTGAAATAAAGGCTAGGCAAATATTCTAATCCTTCCTTGGCAGCTCCACAGAACCTCCCACTCCCAGTCTGCCTGAGTTGAGGAGGGCTTGGTTATTTGAAGGGACAATGTAGGTGGACAGACCATGGGAAGGATCTGGTTTTCTAGGAGGTTGGAAGCCTGGTTGGCCCCAAACATTCACAGTCTGCTCATGGCTGGCAAGGTGAAAATGATTATGCTGTGGTAGTGATCATCTGCCCAGATGTTAATCTACAGACTTGGAGCCTTCATCTCATCACTTTTTCATTGGCTAGAGGTCTGTGCAGACAGTGTCCTCCTTCTAATCTGGGGACAAGAACTTTATATTGAATCCTCTGTGTTGCAACAGCCAAGAAGGGCCCTGATGACCAACAGATAAGGGAAATGGACCTTGGGTCAGGTAAGAGTGCTCCTGTCTTTACTCAGCAGTGGGGAATGTGAAGTGGGAGTTTCTGATTGATGAAGGGCAAAATTTAACATTTTATACCACATATTTGATGGCTCCCACTAAGGGGCTGATCCTAGGGTTTTCCACTGTAAGGGCAAGTGTGTCAAAGAAAGCTATGGATTGTGCCCAGGGCAGCATGGTGAGGAAAGGGAAGCTGGGTTCTCAGAGGCAGGCTTTGGGAGAATCCATCCTCACTGCAACCACTTCTAGGTCATTCTTGCTCAATCCCTGTCTGCCCCATCTCACAATTGATGGTCAAGGGAATGAGGTGTGGTGGGAAACTGGCTCAGAAGACTTCTTGGAACCACAGACATGGGTGTTCAGCTGTTTGTGGGTATAAACTAGGCTGTACATCTGCTGGTGAGGAGAATAGTGTTTGTGGGAAGAATGTTTGTGGGAAGAAGATACCCAAATGTTGCCTGCAGAGGAAAAGCATCACATTGCACTCAAGCTAAAGGTTGAGGTGCAATGAGGGCCCAGGGAGGTCTGGGGCAGGAAAATAGATTTTGTTGTGTTTCCTCATCCTCCAGATACTTATGGAGCATCTACCACATGTGAGTGCAATGCATAAATGAGACAGGCCATCAGAACTACTGGAATTTAGGTTTAAAGGGGCTTTCACAGGGCATAGCAATATCCTCTAAAATGTGGGTACTGTAAAAATCACATTAAGGACAATTTTCCTAATCTAGAACAGTGGCTTCTTCTCTACAGCTTTGAAGGAAGAGGGTATATGCTGTGCTTCTGGTGCAAAGATTTCTATGACCACCAGTTAGGACCTCATAGCTTTCAAGAAGAACTCTGGAATTGCATCAGCAGTAAGTGGGGAAGGGGAAATGGAGGAATGTAAAAATATTAAAACTTACATTGTGCAAAGAAAAAGGCCAGAGGAAGATTATTAGCAAATGGCCTAAGGTCAGGAAGTGTTGTGCATCCTCAATCCCCCTCTAGGGGTCTTGTGGTCCATCATTTACCTTAGATTTGAATCCTTCTGGGATCTTGGGCTCTGACCTCAGAATTCCTTTCTCTCCTACATTCATCCTAGAGTAACATTTGTGATGAAGTTTCCAAAGCCACTTCTGATCTAATTTCATAAGGTTTACTCCTCCCTGTGAACTAAGATTTCTAGTATCCCTGTGATCCCTTTCATAATTTGTTTTAATGCAGAAATTCCCCAGAAGGATGCCAGCCTCTCTGTCATGTCCTTGGAGGCCACTCCCCTCTGACTGGGCCCTGATAATTCACAGTGAGCTCTGGTGTCTGGATCAGTTTCTTTACTCCTTGCCATGGAAGGAAAACTCACTTTTCCTCATAGATCAGGTGACATTGTGGTTCCCAGGTCCACTGTCTGGAGAGTTTACCAGTTTACACACTCAGTTGTGTTGTTAATGACATATTTTAAAAGAGACACCCAGCTCAAAGCCCTTAGACATCACAGCCCCTGGGATAGTGGTGTTCTTTGACCTAACTCTTACTCTGTGGTTATGTCCAGAGGGCAGAAACCTGTCTGCTGGAGAGAGTTGAAATATGTAACCTATCAGGGTTGGGGGAAGGAGGTGGTCACTAAGACTGATGACCCACAGGCACACAGGGCACAGCATTACCAATTAAACATGGCAGCCCTTCTAATCCAGATGGTAGAGTCCCTGTCCTTAGCTCACCTGAGGGTCCTCTCTGGGCTTCCCCACAAGCTGGACATAAAGGGTTAATCCCTGTCCCTGCCCTGAAACTCCAGGGCCTTGCCCCAGCTTCCAGCCTCAATCTTGTTAAGGATTTTGAACATCATCCCTTGGCTTAATCTAGAATGGGGAGGTCCAGATCAATTGTGGGGCAATTCTGAGTTTTCAGTTGTGGACATTTCTCAGTCATCCCTCAATTCCCTAAGGCTCCAGTTATCACACCCATGGTGTCCTCTTCAGGACAGCTGAGAGGAATAACACAAACCCTAGTTCCCTACAGCCCGGGACCTTGGTGACATGGCACAGTCATGCATGGATGTAATTTGTTAAGTGGATCACAATTATGACTGTGTCTTCCCCTCAGAGAGAGATGTGCCAGGTCACAAAACTAGTTTAGGAAATGGAGGAAGGCATTGATATCCAAGGAGTTTCACCTATAAAGCAGGGAGACTCCTGAGAGCAGACATCAGGTAGATACATGTGCTACATCTAGTGCAATCTGATATAGCAGAAGATCAAATTTTGCTGCATATTTTGGCTTACACTGCCTGAGGGTGTGGTGGAAGTCACCCAGCAGAGGCCCACATAAATGGGAGAGTCCATCTCACTCAGTCTCTGACAGGAAATCCTCCCTTTAAACTGAGACTCCTGGACCAACCAGAAAGCCCAGCTGGCCAAAGAAGCAACACATCTGCCCTGGGGTTCCCCCTGCTCAGGTTCTGCTGGGTGGGACAGCTGGGTCCCACTGGACTTGATTCCCCATGGGAAGATGTTATGCTTGTTTTGGGAATAAAGCAGTTGTCCCAGCAGTGACTGTTGGACCAGGGGAAGGGAGGGAGTGAGGTGCCCTGAGGTCTCCTGGTTCTGTTCTTCCTCAGTAAAAGTTGACCTCCAACAGCTCTGGTCTCAGGTCTTTTGGTGTAGGCAGTGTGGCCCCTTCTGCCTGGCTTCTGTATAAGGGTCAGTGCTTCAGTGGTGTTTTCTAGTGTTCCATTCTGACTGAACCCTCACCCATGGTTCAGGAGGAAGAAGTCAGCAAAGTGTGGGTGAGTCTACAAGCCTTGCAAACATCCACTCCCATCTACTTATTGAGTGCACACAGATATCTACAAACTGACCTGAGAGCAGGGAGTCCTTTCTGCCTGACTACTTTTGACTAATGGCCACTGGATCACCCTGTCACATGGGCTTCACAGTCAAACCTTGCATCAAATCAACCTGAATATTGACTAGAGGCTCTCTAGAGGAGGTTGAGCTCCTTGTCAGTTTCTGCATCTCTTGTCAGCTTCGGTGACCACTAAGGTTCTGACCTGCAAGGCCAATCCTCCAGTGTTGTTGAGTAATTCTACATGGAATTGGAGCATCACAATCATGCTGAGTGAATCTAAGGATCCTCTCCCTAATCACATCTGCTTTTCCATGGAGACAAGTCTTTGCAGCTATCTAGAAATTATCATTTATACAATTTTAATGAGAAAAACCTTGGAACTCAATTTAAATTAAAAGCTTTCTAGCATCTTGTAGCTTTGGTTTAATTCTGTGCATGCACAAGACAAATTAAGTATTTAACTTTCCCAAACTGGATATTAATATACTTAATTTCATCTACATGATTTCTCTAATTTGAGGGTAAAGATTGTGTTAAAGAAGGCATGCCCTTATTAGATGATCTTCACTGTCATCTGAATTAATCACAGTATGTCTTCTAGGTTACAGGACTAAAGAAATTATCAGCTGTGTAAAAAGAGAGTCCTCCATGAAAACAGTAATTTTATTAGCATAAGAATGATGCTGTGAGCACTGGAATGTGTTGAAAGCATGATCAATAAGTCTTGTTTTCTTTGCATTTTTTGTCTGTTTGAGTTGTGAATATGGAAGAAAATTTTAACCACTTGGAAGCAGCCCTTACATAGTTTTAAATGACTTTGTTAATCAGAATGTCATTGTTGGATTTGACTGCAGGCAATTAGTCCCAGGTTGTCTGAGGTTAGGTGAGGTTACTGTGGACATACAGATTCTCTCAATTCAAAATTCATTAGTACTTTTCAAAGGGAAACTTGCTTATAATCATTAACAGAATCATTTTATGCAAATATACCAGTAGGAATGACAAATAAACAAACAAATATATACTGATAAATTACGCATGTGATCTAAAAGAAAGAAATTCTGTGTTTAGATCTGGATAAACCATTTAGTCAGGTTCTGTGTCCATGTGGTCAAGGACAAGGCAGGTAATTGGAATCACTCCTATTGGAGACAGATGTGGTAAATCCTCAGAAGTATATGAGAAATGTTCTCAGTACAATTCTATTGAAATGAGTTTATGTGGATTATTCTGGACAATAAACATCAGGTGAGTTAGAAGGTGATGTTTGGATAGTGAGTTCAATTCTATGAAGCTTTCATTATTGTAGGAGAACTTGCAAATGGGGTGTAATTGTGTAAACAAAGTATATGAAGAGGTGATTTTGACAATAGGGTGGAGATTTTCTGATTATCAAAATGATAGGTGGCATTTCAGGTTAAACCTAGGTGGAAACCTTAAGAAATCTGAACTGGGGAGACAGGCAGAAAAACTCTGGATGTGTTTTTCTATCCATGTAATTTGTAACATTACTAAAGATTTCTGAACCTCTCTTCATTTAATTTGTTAAAGAGGTAAATAGCCTTAATAAGGAGATTATTGTGAAGACTAAATAATCAAATATTTGAATATAAAAAAACATTTAAAAAAACCATTGTTTTTCTGGGCTCAGGTACAAATGGGTAAGTTAATTTCACTTCTGTTTTTTGATAATGTCATCATTTGTCTATGTCATGCATGTACTTATTAACAGTGTTGTAAGGGAGAATTTACAGTATAGATGACCCTTTACATTTATTTTATTTATGTATTTATATATATATATTTTAAAAGATGCTTAGATTACATAAATGTTACACAAATATTACAAGGATTCCCGTGTTCCCCCCTCCCACATCTCCCATAACACCCCCCAAATCATCTTTCATTAGTGTGGCACATCACCTGCAATGGATATACACATCCTGGGCCTTTGCCACTAAGCATGGACCATAGTTCACATTGTAGACCACACTCTCTCCCACACAGTTCTGCATGGTATATGCTGATGTAAAATGCCCTATATCTGTCATTGTAATGTCACTCAGGATAATTCCAAGTCCTGAAAAACCCTCTGTATTACATCTGCTTTTCCCTTTGCTGCCCCAAAATTGTCCAGTGGCCACTGGCTCCACCTCACTGTTGTAATTTCTTCCATTACTTGAATTACGATATGTCTGACCTATTACATTTATACATTATGAAATGCAGGGATGTTACAGCTGAGGATGATTAATACAGGACAAGATTTCAGCTATCACTTTACTAAAATATCATATTGTGAAAGTTGATTTTCTCCCATGTTCTTCATTCTACATTATTTGGCCCTTCTAATTTCTGGGGATTGTGAGACAATATAACACATGTACTTCTAATATTTTGTGACACAGAGGATTTTCAGGACTAGATTTTCATGATAGGAGTCATTGACCTCTTAAAATGAAAAAATGTCCTGGAACTGACCCACCCAAAAATGAACTACATTTTTCACTATTCAGGGTGATAGTCAAGTTCAATGTACAAAATCTAGAACACAGAGTTGAGAAAATGATAGTTTGACATCCCGTGTGGAAGATTGAAGATGATTTAGGACAAGTGCACCTCCAAAGGACAGGTATAGGGTAAAGCAGGGAGGGAGTTAGGGTTCAGTGGGCTGGGATGGATGTTTCATAAGCCAGGAATATTCATATCTGAGAAATATGAATGGTTTCTCTGCAGGTGGAGACCCAATATTTCAGGATCAGGGAGGGAATTGAAAAGCTCTGAAAACCATGGGCTTATGAGTGTATAAAACTCAATGACTTTAATGTTATTATCTGTAAAATGAAGGTTTTCATATCTTCCTATTCATACAGAGTACCTAAGTCCTTATTATTCTTGGCCATGGGAGGGGAGGATCCTCACCCTATTCCTCATGCAGCACGCTTCATGTTCCTGTTGATTGGCCTTGGGATACTTCCAGCTGAAAGGTTGGGATTCATGACAGGTGGGTCTGGAAATTGAGGACAAGTCCAGAATCGCATAGCTTCTTTCTCCATTCTCAACTTTGGTCACCTACTGCTTCTCTCATTGTGAGTGAAAACCCAGAGGGAGACAGTTGTCAGTTGCACTATTGACAATGCAATCTCTGATGAGTAGGGATTTCTTATTTCTACTGGAATTGCCCATGTGTTGTCAGAAGATGGGCAGGTTTGTCTTATTGGCATAGATATTCTAAGCTCATTTAGGAGATATTCAAGGATCTGAGCTGCAGTTCATTTATCCAGGCCTCTTCAATGGTGATGGATATGATAGGAGTTGATCAATGTTGATCAACATTACACAGATTTTTTCCACACTCCATTAAGGCTCTGTATTTACTGGAGAGATTAGAGGTTTATTCTCATCCAGCCAACTTCCTCAATGGAGAAATAAAGTTCTCGTTAGTCATTTTAATGCCTGTAATTGGCTTTTACATGCAGGAAACATTGGTGTTAGAGGTGAATAAAAGCAGAAGGTTAGTCAGTAAGAAGGCTGGCATTTCAGCAGGTGAATTCAATCAATGCAGTGTCACAGATGCTAGCATGCAGGGTTGTGCATTGTTGAGAAGATCAAAAGTAGAGGGTTAGCTAATAGAAAGAATAGAGGAATCATTTATTTCCACCAATTTCTAATTTCTGAAATTATTGATATATATTTGCACATTTTGAAAACTTTTCAAGAAAGATAATTAAAATTCTCCTTGCACACATGATCCCAATTGTCCAATTTCCAATTTTGTAGATAAGTCTTATTCAAACATGATAAATGGAAGTAAATATAAGAAGTATTGTTTCTTTAATTTTGGAGTGTGTTCAGGAAAAGGATTATACATTATAGAGTAAAATTCATGTCCCTGTGAAGTAAAATTGGAGAGACCAAAATGGATCAAGAGGTGGTGAAGAGCCAGGAGATACAATGAACATGGGTATATGGATGTCCCAAGTTGAGTTTGGAAGATCTCATACCCCTGGAATGGTCAGGGCAGCACTGTCCTAGAGTACAGCAGTCTCAGGGGTCTGTGGTTTGTCCTGCTGAATTGTCTGTACCTTTTGATGAACACTTGAGTTATATAGGGTTGAGTGAGGCAGCTCATACTGATCCTAAGGTCTGCATAATACCTGTTTGGTTCTGTGGAATGCTGGACCTTCTGCAATGTTCTCTGCCATTTTAATGAATAATAGACCTATGCCTTATGTTTAGATAGGAAGGATTTTACACATAAGCTCATTGGCTCTTTCAAAACTCATACAGGTTGTGAAAGGATTTCATAGATGAACTAGGAGGCCATCTGGGGGAATAATCTAACTGCATTTATGATGTAAATGTGGCAAAGCTTAGATATTGCATGACTTGTTATGAGTCAGTAAATTTACTTGAAATTGGTGGAAAAGGGTGTTTTACTTATGAATGCTCAAGTGCAAATTTTATAGTACCATTTGGAAATTATAATGACCAATTTATTACAAAATTTCAAGGTAATATCATACCCCATGTCATGTACTATTCATTTATAATAGATTTTTTTATAGTAAAAGTTGTGAAAATGTAAAACAAACATGGGTAACCTCATGCAGGGCTCCCATACATCACCTCACCACCAATACATTGCATTATTGTGAAACACGTGTAGCAAATTATGAAAGAACTTAATCAAAGTATTACTACTAAGTATAATCCATATCATACATTTGATATCTTCCCCAACTCACAGTATTTTTTTGTTTATAAATGATACAATTTATCTAAAGAGTACAATGATATTTTGTAAAATCACAGAGGTGTGCATTCATCATTTAAATCAATATTAGACCATTTTCTTTACTCCAAAAAAGAAAAACAACAAAAAACAAACCATTATCATATTCACATTTCAGCACTGCTAATTACAAATACTAACATGTGCTTTCACCATTTCTATTCATTTCCAAACATTTACAAATTTTTACCAAGTCTGTACTGATCAGACATCAGCTTTCCATTTTCTAAACACATACTCTTCTCTGGTGACATATATTCTAGCTATTAATTCCAGGAATTTGTTCATTATATTTAGTTCAAAATAGCAAAATCATAAAATATTTTCCCTTTGTGCCTGGCTTGCTTCACTCAACATAATGTGCTCCAGGATCATCGATATTGTCATATAATTCAGGACTTCAATTCTTCTTACAACTGAATAATATTTCATCATGTGTATATACCATAATTTATCCATTTGCCACTTGATGGACACCTAGGATGTGTTGATCTTTTGGCAATTGTGAATATTATTGCTATAAACATCAGTGTGCAAATATCTTCTCATGTATTTGCTCTCACACCTTCTAGGCATGTATCTAGTAGTGGTATTGCTGGGTCATATAGCAGACCTATACCTAACTTACTTTGGAAAAATCAAACAGTTTGCACATTGACTGTACCGTAATATATTCCCATGAAGATTGAACAAATATCCTATCTCTCTACATTCTCTTCAACACTTGCCATTTTCTGTTTTTTAAATAGTGGCCATTTTAGTAGGTGTGAAATGATATCTCACTGTACATTGATTTACATTTCCCTGATAACCAGTGACATTGAACTTTTTTATGTGTTTTACATCATCTGTATTTCTTCCTTAGAAAAAAGTTTATTCAGGTTTTTGTGCTCATATTTTTGATAAATCAATTTTATTGATTAATAAAGCGTTAATCCATCCAAAGTGTACAATCAATGGTATTTGGTGTAATCACATATTTGTGCATTCATCACTTCACTCATTCTTAGAGCACTTTCATTATTCCAATAATAATAATAATAATAATAATAAATAAACAAAACTCATCAACTCTCAATCTTTGTGTGCTTACCATCCTGTGTATAGCTGCTATTCTTTTTCCTTCTATCTAGTATATTTGTATTTATATTTTGTAAAAAAAGTCTTATATATGCAATAACACCCATGTTCATGTTTTACATGAGGTTTTCTGTCATATACCATACCATATTATAGTTTTTAGCTTTCCTTCTAGTAATATACATGACTTTAGATTTTCCCTTTCAACCACTGTCATGCTCATACAATAGCATTCCTTGTTACAAACGTCATTATGAGCTTTCACCATTTTTATTCAATTCCAAAGATTTATAAACAAACTCTTTACCAATTCTGCACAGATTAAACCTCAGTTTTCCATTATATACCCTCCTATTTCCTTGTGACCTTTATTCTAATTATTAACTCCATGAGTTTACACAATATATTTAATTCATGAAAGCACAATCACACAGTATTTGTTTTTGTGTGTGGCTTGCTTCACTCAACATAACATCCTCCAGGTTTACCCATGTTGTCACATGCTTCAAGACCTCATTTCTTTTTACCATTGCATAATATTCCATCATGTGCATACAACACAATTTTTTAAAAATATTCATCAGTTTGCCCATTTTTAATCTGCTCACTTGTCTTTTTATTTTTGAGCTGTATCATCGCTTTATGTATCATGGATATTAAACCCTTATCAAATGTGCAACTTCCAAATAGTTTCATCCATTGAGTAGACTGCCTTTTACCTTCTTTACACAGTCCTTTGAGGTTCATAAGAGTTTAATTTTGAGGAAGTATAATTTATCATCTTTTTCTTTTCTTGCTCATGCTTTAGGTGTAAGGCTTAAGACACCCACGCCTAGTACAAGGTCTTATAGAGGTTATCCTATATTATCTTCCAAGAGTTTTATGGTACTGACTCACCTGTGGATGGGGCCTGAAGGGTCATACACTCATGGGGCCTGGTGGCACACCTGTGCACAGAACATGGTTCCTCAGCTACTAGTGGGGCCTGGAGGTGAACCCACACACAGTGCCTGGTGGCCCACAAGCCTTCTATATGTTTTTTCCTTAAATTTTTACCAGAGGTTCCAGGGATCGAACCCAGGTCCCTCCATATGGGAGACAGATGTCCAACCACCCAAGCAACATCCTTACCACTGCTATATATCTTAAGGTTGACCAAAGATATCCAAAGTTACAGGCTTTTCCCATACAGGATGGTCATATAATAAATCAGGCTTAGTTTATCACCAGCATTCTAAAAACCAGACCTAGGGAGAAAAACTAGGTCTGGGGACACATGCATGGTTTCTAATATAATGAATGTTTAGCCTACCCTGATTATCACAAAATCAGGACAGTGAAAATAGTCACATCATTGTAGTTTTTATTTGCATTTTCCTAGTTGCTGGTGATGTACAGCATCATTTCATGTGCTTTTTAGCCATTTGTATTTCTTCTTCGGAGAATTGTCTATTCAAATCCCTTGTCTATTTTATTTTTATTTTTTAATATATTTTTATTTATTTTTAAAAGATACTTAGATTATGTAAAATGCTACACACAAATATTTAAGGGATTCCCATATACCCCATTCTCCACACTTTTCACTTTTCCCCACATTAGTATGATACATTCTCCACAATTGATGAACACATCATGGAGCATTGCCACCAAGCATGGACTATAGTCTACATTGTAGCTTACACTCTCTCCCACTCAATTCACAGGCAATGGCAGGATATACAATGGCTTGTATCTGTCACTTCAATGTCACTCACGTCAATTCCAAGTCCTGAAAATGCCCCCATATTGCACCCATTTTTCCCTTTCTATGACCACAGCACCTCCAGTGGCCACTGTCTTCACATCAATGATATAATTTCTTCCATTGCTAGAATCACAAGTCCACAATAGATTACCAGCAAGTCTACTCCAGTCCATATTTTATTCCACAATCCTGAGGATTCTGGGATGGTGAAGCCCACTTCACTTCTAATTGAGAGGGGTCTTCAATTTCATATGGCTGATGCATGGGATTATCTTGTTTGCAGTTGTAGACACTCTCGGTTCCTTGGTATGGTGGTTGTCCATCCTGACCTCCCTGTTAGTTGTCCTGGATGTGTCTAATGAACTTGAGAAGAGGTGTAGCAACTCTGCTGAGTCTCAGGGCACAGCTGGCACATGGAAAATTCAGAGATTAAAGTCTCTTGGATGTACACCTACCAACACCAGCATCAACCATAGGTTTAAATAAATGGGGCAGAAGAGGTATATTTAGAGAAGTCACATTTGAGTCCAATTTTGTAACACTCGGGAACACAAACTCCAAAGTAAGGCCCACTGGCAAGGCATCAAACCCTGGAGCTATTTGTCATGATTATAGGGCCTAGGTGTCTTCAGAGCCCTCAAGTGCCCCACTGTTTTGGGTACGGCCTACTTTGGCAGTCTATGAGATACTGCTGAGACATGCATTAGAACTACCTCTTTAATGACCTCCTGACTCACTTGGAAGGCTCTTAGCCATAGGAGCTCAATTGTCTTTACCTTTTCACCCTTTTATTCAAGGTCTTTTTCCAGTTGCATCACAAGCTGGTGCTTGGTAGTAATTGTTTGGTGCCAGGGAAGCTCATCTCCAGGAGTCATGTCCCTCACTGGCGGGATTGTAATGCATCTATATGCTGAGTTTGGCTTAGAGAGAGACCACATTTGAGCAACAAGGAGGCTCTCAGGAGGTAACTCTTAGGCACCCTACAACACTAGGCCAAGTAGCAAATTCAAAAGCAAGAGGCTCATAAGCATAGTCATCAATATCAAGGGTCATCAATGGACCATTCTTTTTCACTGTCATTGCCCTTAAGAAATGGTCTTCTATAGGTCATTTCATAAGGACTTGATTGAAGTCTTCTTTTGGGCTTGACCCTACCCCTCAGTTGGGTAATTGGCAGGGATTTATTCCACTTGAGGTGAGTTTCTAAACAACTCTTGGCAATGGCTTTTTTTAGGGTGAGATTTATTTGCTCAGTCTTCCCAGTGGATTGAGGTCTTCAGTGAGAATACAAGTACCAATGTATAACAGTCCAGACATATGTTTAGTCACTTTAGAGATAAAGGCCACTCTATTGTCACTTTGTATAGAAGTAGACTACTTCTCAGGCTTTTTCCATTTGGCATGGGAAGGATTTTACCCCATTAATGAAAGTGTCTACAAATAGTCACAAATACATTAAGTTCTAGCAGCTCTTGGCATTACAGTAAAGTCAGTTTGCCAGTTTCTCTACATACTAGTCTTCTGTATTGTATCCCTTTGTTGAAGTTTGGAGGCCGAGTTTTAGGGTTAATTTGGGCAAAATATACACATTGATCATTTACTGACTGAATCATCCTGCATAGATTGGGTCTTATGAGGAATTGACTTATCCACTGGAGCAGTTATATGTCAATAATAAGTCTATGGAGATAAGTGGTAATGGGTTTCACTAGGCTTTCAAGTATGAATAATTTGTCATAGTCTTCCCAAGGTTCTGCCAGGGACTCTCTTTTCAACCAGCCATCATCTGTGGCTTGAGTATATCCCTACTCCTTTTTCCTGACTAAATCCTTTTTCCAGTATTGGGGTTTCCCAAATGGCTTTAGGTTAGGGTCTCACCATCTCTGGGGTGTTAATTGGTGGTCCTGTCTTTCAATGTGAAGGGGTGAAATAAGAGTTGGTTCTATTCTACTTGCAGCTAACTTAGTGGCTTTATCAGCTAAACAGTTCTGTTTGCATCCCTTATTGGAAGTTTGGTGTCCTCAGCAATGAATGACTGTTAAATCCTTGGGGGAGCATCAAAACCTCAAACAACTTTGATTGTGATCAACATGTTTTAAGCCCTTATTAGTAGCATTTAATAATCCCCTCTTTTTACAAATGGCTCCATGGGTATATAACACTGCAAAGGCATATCTGGAATTTGTATAAATGTTCACTCTTTGTCCTGCACTTAACTTGAGTGCTCTTCCAAAGGCAACTAGTTCAGTTCTCTGAGCTGAAATCACAGATGGCAGGGATCTTGCTTCCAAAGTTTCTGCCAGGCTGACTACCAAATATCTTGTTCATTGCTTCTTATGGTCCATAAAACTACTTCCATCAGTAAATAATTCAAGAGCAGGGATTTTTAGAGTTACATCAGGCATTCCCTGTCTACTGGAATATATTTTTTAAGGAGCTATACTGAGTCATGTTTGAGGAATGTCCACTCCAGTTTTATCCCCATGTCTTGGAGCAAGGTGGCAGAATTAAAATTTTCAGTAGTCTGTAAGGACACAATAGGATTGTCTAGCACAGAGGCTTGATTGATCTCCTTTCTCTTTAAATATTGTAATTAAATCATGAGGATTATAGATGTAAGTTGGAGAGCTTAATGTGAATTTTTCTATCTCTAGAATTTCACAAATAGCTTTGCTTGTGTGCAGACAGGCAGGCCAGCCTTGATATGCAGGGTCTAATTGTTTTATAGGTATGCTATCAGTTGGGTGCACCTTCAAAGGGTTGAGCAAAAACTCCCAGGGTGGTGCCTTGCCATTCATGTAAGAGCAAGTGGAACTTATTTTGTGGAGTCTGGCAGTCCTAGAACTGGGGCAATAAGTAATTTTTGTTTAAATTTCTAACAGTAAATGCACATTCTGATGTCCAGACTAAGGTCTTTTATTCAATTCCTTTAAGGGCTTCATAAAGTAACTTTGTTATAAGTCCAAAATTATGTATCCACAGCTTATAGCATCCCAGGCATGTCTAGAAACAATATGAGTTCCTTTCTGTTCTTAGGCTTTGATACTCCATATAAGGCTTCCTTTCAACTGAGCAAGAGTGCCTGTTTTCCCTCAGATAATTCAAAACCAAGATATTTAGCATTAGTTTGTGCAACTTGGGCCTACTTTTCTAACAGTTATATCCTTTTTTAGCTAGTTTCTGTAACATTATTACTATTATTATGTTTTCAGCTGAGGCCTCATATTAAAGGAACAGTCCTTCCCTGATTTGCATCCCCTGTAGATCCCTGGATAAGGCTTGCCCCAAAAAGGTCAGAGAATTCTTATACCCTTGTGGCAGTACAATCCAACAGTACTGTTGTTTCTTTTCATTGTTAGGATCTTCTCATCCTAAAGCAAAATATCTCTGTGATTCCTTCTCTAGCAGGATGCAAAAGAAAGAATCTTTTAAGTCCAGGACTCTGAATCAGGTGTATGTGTTAGAAATATTATCAAAGGGTTTGTAGGTATTGGTCATCCCTGGGTAGACATCCTCCACTATCTTATGAATAGCTCTCAAATCTTGTAAAAATCTACATCCCTAAGTACCTGGTTTAAGCACAGGGTAGTGGGGGCCTCTGGGTTTAAATCAGTGTACTGCCTATGGGCCTGAGCAATGCTCTAAATGGACAGACTGCTTTTCTTCAGGGTCTTGAACTGTTTGCTATTTTTATTAGGTTCCTTTGTTTGGGCACTCCTTTTCTAAGACCTGCAATAATACAAGCTTAATGATTCAATTTCATCCTATTTGAGTGCTCATTTTGATTCCAATTTGGCTGAACTCTGGGAAATGTTTGACTTCCTGGAAGTTGTTCTGCATTGTTTGGATTATTGCTGCTCAGAGTCAGCATGTTCATGAGTGTTTACATATGTATTTGAAGTATATCACTTGGAAATGAATATATATAAACAATAAGTATATAGAAAAACTATCTGCATAAAATCATACAGAACTCCCAAACCTACTCCACCACCAATATCTTGCCTTGTTTTGAAATATTTGCAACAAATTATGAAAGAGCATCATAAAAGTATTACTCCTAACTATAGGCCATATCTTAAATTTGGTGTGTTTTTTCCCCAAACCACCCTATTATATTTTTTGTTCATAAACCATACAATTTACCTAAAGTGTACAATCAATGGCATTTGTTTTAATCACACAATTGTGCATTCATCACTTCCAATATTAGAGCATTTTAATTACTTCAAATAAGAGAAAAAAAAAACAATAAAAAACAAACCACTATCATACCCATATGTTAGTGCTACTAATTACAATTCCTATGATGTGCTTTCAACATTTCTACTCATTTCCAAATATTCATGAAGAACTTTTTTACCAATTCTGCACAGACTAATCTTCAGCTTTCCATTCACTTACCACATTCTATTTGCTGGTATCTTACATTCTAGCTATTAACTGCATGAACTTGCTCATTATATTTATTTCATAATAGCAAAAGCATACAATATTTGTCCTTTTGTGCCTGCTTGCTTCACCCAACATAATGTCCTTTGGGTTCATTCACATTCACATTGTTATATGCTTCACAACTTCATTTCTTCTTACAGCTGCATAATATTCCATCATGTGTCTATACCACAGATTGTTTATCCATTTGTCAGTTGATGGACATCTGGGTTGTTTCCATCTTTGGAAAATTGTGGATAACATCATTATGAACATTGGTGTGCATGTGTCTCTTTGTGTCACTGCTCCCAGTTCTTCTGGGTATATACCTAGCAGTGGTATTGCTGCATCACATGGCAGATCTATATCCAACTTCCTTAGGAACCACCAGACTTCCACAGTGGCTGTACCATTCTAAGTCCCCAACAATAGTGCTTAAGAATTCCTATCTCTCTACATGCGCTCCAACATTTGTAATTTTCTGTTTTGTTAGTAGTGGCCATTCTAGTAGGTGTCAAATGATATCTCATTTAGCTTTGATTTGCATTTCCCTAATCACTAATTATGTTGAACATTTTTTCATGTGTTTTTTTCACCAATTTATTTCTTCTTTAGAAAAGTGTCTCTTCAGTTCATTTTCCAATTTTTAAAATCAGTTCATTTGCATTTTTGTTACTGATTTGTAGGATCTCTTTATATATCAGGGATATTACAACCTTGTTGGATGTGTAATTTCCAAGTGATTTATCCCATTGAGTAGGATACCTTTTTAACCTCTTTACAAAGTTCTTTGAGATGCAGAAATATTTAATTTTGATGAGGTCCCATTTATCTATTTTTTATTTTTATGCATGTGTTTTGGGTGTAAGGTGTAAGAGACCCTCACCTACTACAAGGTCTTGTAGATGTTTCCCTACATTATCTTCTAGGCTTTTTATGCTCCTGGCTTTTATGTAGGTGTTGGATCTATTTTGAGTTGATTCTTGTATAGGGAGTGAGACAGGGGTCTTCCTTCATTCTTTTGGTTATAGATATCCAGTTTTCTCAGCATCATTTGTTGAAGAGACTGTTCTGTCCCAGAAAAGTGGACTTGGTAGACTTATCAAAAATCACTTAACCATAAAGGTGAGGGTTTATTTATGAACTCTCATTTTGAATTTATTGATCAATGTGTCTATCCTTTTGCCAATACCATTCTGTTTTGGCCACTGTACCATTATAATACACTTTAAGTTCAGGAAGAATAAGTCCTCTCACATCGTTCCTTTTTAGGATGTTTTTGGCTATTTGTGGCACCTTCCCTTTCCAAATAAATTTAGTAATTTCCTTTTCTATTTCTGTAAATTAGGATGTTGGAATTTTGATTGGTATTGCATTGAATCTAGAAATCACTTTGGGTAGGATTGACATCTTCATAATATTTACTCTTCCAATCCATGAACATAGAATATCCCTCCATTTGTTTAGGTCTTCTCTGATTTCTTTTAGGAGTGTTTCATAGTTTTCTGAACACAGATCCTTTACATTCCGGTTAAATTAATTCCTAGATGTTTGAGCCTTTTGGTTGCTATTGTACATGGATTTTTTTTTATTCCTCCTCACCTTGCTCATTAATAGTGTATAGAAAGGCTAATGATTTTTGCATGTTGATCTTGTGTCCTGCCATATTGCTGAATTCCTTTAATAGCTCTAATAGCTTTGTTGTAGATATTTTGGAATTCTCAAAATATAAAATCATGTCATTTGCAGACAGTGAGAGTTTTACTTCTATTTTTCCATTTCGGATTTCTCATACATGCAATGTAGGTTGTGCTTTTCTAGGAATTTGTTTATTTTGTTTAGATTGTCTAATTTGTTAGCATACAGTTTCTCATAATGTCTCTTATTCTTTTAATTTCTTTGGGGTTGGTCATAATGCCCCCTGTCTCATTTCTGATTTTATTTATTTGTATATTCCTTCCTTTTTTCTTCTTTTTTCCTAGCTAAGGGTTTGTCAATTTTATTGATTTTCACAAAGAGCCATTTTTGGGTTTTATTGATTTTCTCTATTGCTTTTTTATTCTGAATTTCATTTATTTCTGCTCTAATCGTTGCTATCTTTTTTCTTTCTGCTGGCTTTGTGATTAGTTTACTCTTCTCTTTCTAGTTTCTGCAGTTGTTCATTTAAGACTTTGATTTTAACTTTCTTCTTTTTTACTACAGGCATATAAGACTATAAATTTCCCTCTCAGCTCTTCTTTCACTGTATCCCATAAGTTTTGTTCATGTTTTCATTCATCTCAATATGTCTTCTGATTTCACTTGCTGTTTATTCTTTGACCAATTGATTAGGAGTAGGTTGTTTAGCCTCCATATATTTGTGAATCTTCCCCCTTCCTGCCTACTATTGATTTCCAGCTCCATTCCATTATAATCAGAGAAGGTGCTTTGTATAATTTCAATCTTCTCAAATTTATTGACAGCCATTTTTTGGCCCAACATGTGCTCAATCTGGAGAAAGATCCCTGAACACTTGAAAAGAATGTATAACCTGCTGAATTGGGTGAAATGATTTGTATATGTCTGTCACGTCCATCTCACTTATTATATTGTACAAGTTCTCTAATTCCTTACTGATTTTCTGTTAAGTTGCTCTATTTATTGATTTGAGTGGAATGTTTAAATATCCAACTATTATTGTAAAGTCACCTATTTCTTTGCAGGGTTTGCCTCATGTGTTTTGGAGCATCTTGTTTAGTGCATAGATATTTATGATTGTTTTTCCTTCCTGGTGGATTGTGAATTTTGTTAATATATAATTGTCTTCTGCAACTTTTATCACTTTTTTGCATTTAAAGTCTGTTTTGTTTGACATCAATATAGGTATTCCTGCTCTCCTTTGATAACAGTTTGCATGAAATATCTTTTTCCAACATTTTACTTTCAGACTACTTTCATTCTTGCATCTAAGATTAGTCTCATGCAGACAGCATATGGATTATTCATGCTTTCTTATCCCTTCTGTAAGCTTATGTCTTTTAATTGGGGAGTGTAGTCCATTAACATTCAATGTTATTATTGTAAAGGCGTTACTTGCTTCAACCATTTTATCCTTTGGCTTTCATATGTCATGTCTGATTTTGATCTGTCTTTTTACCCTTTTGATTAGCCTTTCTGATATTCCTCACTTTTACACTTTCCTCCAAACCTCTCTCTCTGTTTTCCTTCTGGATTTCTTTAGGTTATCCCTTTCTCTTCAAAATTCAAATGGTACATTTGGCATGAGAGAAGGCATTTACCAATAACCAATTAACATTGAGAAATTATTTTCTCTGCCATTAGATTGGGAATTCTACAGTAGGAGCTATAGAATGTTATAATTACTTCTTTCCCTCATCACCCTATTTTTCACTGGTTTCTAATAAATGTGATAAGAATATATTTGAACTGAGAATGAATAAATCAATTATTTACTCTTTACATGACATTGGCACAATCAAGTCTTCCATCACTCCTCACTTATATTCCCATGTAAATTTCCTTGGAAATTTGAACCTTCATATAGTACTTAGCATTTAGAATCACATAATTTATGCAAAAATGTCCAAAAATGCTACTATAAATTAGACTCCTTGATCCAACACCTAAAGCTACACTGCTACATATTTTTCCCACCATACTATTTCTCTGAGGGATAAACTGAAGTCCAAAGTGGAAACTAATCAGAAGTCTACCTGTGATAGTGCTGTCTACCAGCAGAACTCAGGTTGGTGGCTGCTGGGCAAACTCTGCTGGAAGCAATGCAGTTTCTAGGATCAGGGAGGAGGGTTATGTGAGGTATGTTTCCTTCCCATAAAGGCATTTATGGTGATCAAACCTCCTGTGTTTGGGCACTCTAATCAAATCAAGTGGATCCAATCATGTTTGGTCTTTGTGTCATGTCCAATCATTTACAAAATTTCAGTAGCAAACTGTGTGTGTTTTAGCAATATAGATTTTATAAAATTTCACAAAATGTGTGCATATGTCAATATATTGTCTGTATTATTCTGCAGCTTGCCTTTTGACTCAAATAATTTCTTGAAAGACTCCATTTGTACATATACACTGTAGCCTAGTTCATTCAATTTCACTGCTGTTTACCACTGATTTGTATTATATGTGAATTTCTTTTTTAATCACCTCTCCTTTTGCTTGACATTTGTGTTCTTTCCAGCATTTCCCTTCCATTAGTTGTAGGGTTGTGGATATTTTGGGATTCATACACTTATTGATATGAAGAGAATATGAAGAATGGAAGAGCTCCATCATTGCTTTGGGATACTTTCAAATGTCATCCAAGTGACCATCATGACCTCCAAGTGGATAGACAAAAGAGCACCCCTGCTGACATGGAGGAGAGCCTCTATTTTTACATATTGTGGTCCCACTGCATAGAGTTTGATTTCAGGAATTTTATGTATGTAAAATTGTTTTGGTTATTTGCATTTCTTTTGTTGTTTATGATGCTGTTTATAAAATTATTTACCAAATGATTTTTCTAATCTGTGAATTTTTTGGTCATTTTCCTTTTGTCTATATTTTTTGGCCATTTTGATTTGGTTATGCATTGGTAGATATTTATTTTCTAATTCTTCTGGATACCATTACTTTCTGGGTGATACTGCTGTCAATATATTTTCACATTCTGTAGCTGCTCTTAGCTTCTATTGTCAGACAGAGTTTACTGATTTTTTATTTTGTTGGGAGTTTGGCATTAATTTACAAAATCTAAGCTAGTTTGAGTCTGGCAGAAGTTCTCGGTGATCATATCATTTATTCACACAGAAACTATGCCCTGAGCACTCACCCAGTGCCAGGTGCTGGGTTAGGCCACCCTGGGTCCAGTGGTGAAAATGATCAATTTACTCCATGCTTTCCAGGAGCACAGAGTATGCATATAGAGATAGAAGAAAGTAGTAAACATATATATATGAAAGAGAAGAGAAAGTGCCATAATGAAAACCAAACAGTGTGCTACAAGTTGGGGTTGAGAGACCCTAGATGTGTGGGCCTGAAAGGAGTCACTGAGGTGGAACTTATGCTGCAACCAGTATGAGAAACAGGAACCAGCCCTGCACAAGTCTGTGAACAATGTGCCAGGAGAAGGCACAAGTTTGAAGAATTTGAGTCTGAAGTGAGTTTGGTCTGAGAGGAGGTTGGAAAGGATGCCAGTGTAGATGGAGGGAACTTGGGAGAAGTGGGGAGGGAGGTAGGAGTGGAGGGACAGGTCCTGGGACCTGGTAGATTACATTAGTTATCTATTAGTATGTGACAACACTCCCACTAAATTTATTGTCTTACAACCACAAATGTTTGTTATTGCACAGTTTCTGTGAACAAAGAATTCAGGCAAGATTAAGATGTGTGATTTTGCTCCAATATCTCTCCTAGCCTGAGGAGTAGTCTCAAGTGAGCCTTTACTTTGGATGGATCTGCTTCCAATGTTAATCAGGTGTTATTGGCAGATTGGACTGAGGGCTTGAATTCCTTTCTGTCTATCTGGTCCCTCTCTCAGTTTCTTACAATATGGGCCTCTGAACATCATAGCCTGTTTCCCCAGAGAGATATATATGAGAAAGGTGGAGATTATAAGTGGAGAGATAAAGATATAGAAAGAGAGAGATAACAAAATATAGATTTAGCAAGACAGAAATGACAGGTGTTTTGTTTATCAATCTTGGAAATGATATATCATTACTTTGACCATATTCTATTGATAAGAAGAGAGTCACTAAGTGCAAGAGGAAGAGATTAGACAAGAACATGTATACCAGGAGGCAGAGCTACTTGGAAACTACTTGGAGGCTTTCCACAACATAAACTAAAAGGAGGAACTTAATCTGACTAAAAATATAATGGGTAGCCATTGAAGGGTTTTGTTTTTAATATTTTTTTAAAAATTTTAAAAGATCCTTAGATTACATAAATGTTACACAAAAATTGTAAGGATTCCCATGTGTCCCACCTCCCACTCCTCCCACAACCTCTCACATAAACTTCCTTCATTAGAGTGGCACATCACCTGCAATAGATATACACATCTTGGGGCTTTGCCCCTAAGCATGGACCAGAGTTCACATTGTAGAGCACACTGTTTCCCATACAGTTCTACATATTATATGATGATATAAAATGGCCTATATATGTCATTGCAATGTCACTCAGGATATTTCTCAAGTCCTGAAAAAGCCCCAGTATTATAACTGCTTTTCCCTCTCCCTGCCCGCAAATCACCTAGTGGCCACTGGCTCCACATTAATGTTGTAATTACTTCCATTGCATGAATCATAATATGTCTATAAAAGAATACCAGTAAGTCCACTCTAGTCCATAGCTCTTCCCTGAAACCTGAGGTGTCTGAGATGGTGATGTCCACTCCACCTCCAAGTGAGAGGGGACTTATATCCCATAGATAAGATGGAAGGGATTATGCTGCCTGCAGCTGCAGACACTCTCCATTCCCTGGGATTGCTGTTGTCCATCATCATCTCCCCACCGGGTGTCCGGGCTGATTCCATTGAGCTGTACAGTAAGATTTGCAGCTCCACTGAGATTCCAGGTCCAGGTGGCACATGGACTCTGGTCTCTTGAAGTACACCTACAAACTATGGTACCAGATATGAGTTTGAATAAAAGGGACAGATGGATCATGTTCAGGGAAGACATATCTGTCACTGTCAGGAGCAAGGATTCCAAAGTAGGGCCCACTGATAAGGCACAAAACTCTGGGGCTATCTGGCTTGATATAGGACCTGAGTGTCTCCAGAGCCCTCAGGAGCCCCTCTGTTTGGGGTGATATCCACTTTGGAAGTCTATGAGATACTATTGAGATGTGTGTAAGTGATACCTCTGGGATGACCTCCTGACTCACTTTGAAGTCTCTTAGCCATATGAACTCATTTGTCTT
>JAQZBX010034174.1:0-25091 GCA_029593785.1 Cabassous unicinctus
TAGAAAAAATAAAAAATATTTTATAAATTAGAAAATAAAAAAACAGCTTTGACATCTCCCCAATGTTACTAAAGGGGTGGAGGAAAAGCCTTAAAAGGCCTATCCCAGGGCCCTACATGAGCATTTCACATCTTAACATGTCCCCAAACCATGTCTTAGTCAGTATACTTATCTCATTCTAGTTTTCTCATTTCTTAATAAGCTCTTTACTTCCTTGTTTACACTATGGAATGTCCTTAAATTCTTTTATGTGACATAGCCAAGAAACTAGATGCCCAGAACCCAGAGCATTCCACTAACAATATGAAGTAAGGGAGATGATATAGAGAAAAAGGATCTCTAGGCAATTCTTATTGGGAAAGTAAAATTGAGTGACCACTGTGCAAAACAGTTTAGCTTTTCTTCAGAAAGTTAATTATAGAATTACCATATGACACAGAAATCGCATTTCAAGGTAAATATCACAAAGAATTGTAAGCAGGGATAAGGACAGCTCTTCACACACCAATATTCCGAGTAGCATTATTCACAATTGGCAGAAGATGGAAGTAAAACAAGTGTCCATTGCCAATGAATGGATGAACAGCATGTGGTATCCATCTAAGGAAATAGAAAGGAATGGTACATGCTGCAACATGGATGAACATTGAAGATATATTCAGTGAAAAAAGCATAAAGAAAATACAAATATTGTATGAACTCATAGTTATGAAATAATGAGAGTGAACAAACTCAGAAAGTTGTAAAATAGAATATAAGTTAACAGTGACCAAGTAGGGAAAGGAGAGTTAATGCTCACTTGATACAGAGTTTCTGTTTAGCATGATGGAAAATTTTTGTAATAGATAGTGGTTATATAACATATCATTCTGAATGTAATTAAACCACTGAAATGTATACATGAAAGGTTTTAAAATGGGAAAATTTAGTCCATATAAATGTTACCAGAATCTAAAAACACTTAAAGAACTATACAATACAAAGTGTGAACAATAAGAAAATTTATGGACTACAGATCATAGAATAATTACAATAATATTGTTTCATCAATTTTAACAAAGGAATCATATTAATACAGAATGTCAATAATAGGGAAAGTTGTATTGCTTGGGGATCCAAATAGTAGCTATAATTTCTGCATTATTTAGTCACAAAGCTACAACTGCTTAATAATATATTGAATATAAAGAAAAGAACTATCAAAAGTATTTCCTAATGATAAAATTGGAATTTCAAGTGAAAATTAGAAACGAAAGAAAATTTCTGTCTCCCAGATAAATTTACAGCTCCCAATTCTTAAAATTCCTGACCCTTAGGTTTGTTTGTGATATTAATAAATATGTTTTGTAATGGTAAAATGATATATGTCATATTTATAAGATCTGTGAATCAATATTTTCAAGATGAACAGTAATTATTATCACAAAATCATGACAGCTTGAACCTCACCAAATTGCTAAATAAATAATGGATTGAAATTAAAGAAATAAGAAAAATTCATTAATATTTCATATTCCAAATTGGAACTATTCTGTAAGAAATCACAACTTGTTGAGTTTAATTGTAGAATATTTGTATTAAAGAAGTATAGGGACAACTATATAATTAATAATCTAATACCCCTAAAGTTTTGTACCCATATAACAGTGTAAGGTCATAGTTTCTTCACACTTATCAACCAAAAAATCATTTTGCAATAGAATAAATGAAGTAGTTATGGGAATTCAGCTATCTTCCTGTAAGCCATGATCAAAGAGATTTTTTAAAGGATAAAATAATGCCTCTCCTAAATAATTTCTTTGGCTTTGGCGAATAACATATTTTAAAAATGCATTGCTGCATTAAAATATAAGGGATCTATTACTTTTAATAACTTAAATAATTATTTAAATTATATCAATTATAATTCCTAATATAGTAATTTTCCATAGATAAATTATTTAGAGTTTTCAATAATTAGACCATAAATTTTTCCTGAAACCAAGAACCATGAGATAAGTTGATTTATGTAAATTATACTAAATTTTGTTTTGCACTATATCATGGTATATAGGACAGCATACTGTTGTATGAATTTTGCCTACAATTACCATCTTTTGAGTGCAAAATTTCCATGAAAATATTACAGTATGCTATTATTAGGTGCCTGGTCATCAGTTTCCCTCTTACTTATCTTCAGATGCAAACCTGTGTGTTTCATATAAGTATTTTGTTTCATTCTGATTTATATTGCCTTATCAGGAAACTTTTTAGTCTCTCTAATGTTGAAGAAAGCATCAAAGTTTTGATTTTCTGTCCAAAATAAACATGCAGCATTTGGAGTTATTATAAATGTAGGTAAAAATCTGCTGGTGATCTGTGAACCCCTGAGTGTCCCCATTTGTGGTGAAGTGTAATATTCTGCTGTCATAGATTTAACATCTGTTCTCTCCTGACAAAATGCTCTATGTCAAATTATGCAACTGCATTGATAACATGTGGGCTTAAGTGGAGATTTCTATATTTTAGTATTTATTTCCAAGTCTTTCCTTGAAGATTCTTAACCTCTCCCACATTCTCATACACTCTTTATTGTCAACTATTAATAGGAATTTTCAGAAAAAGACAAATAGACTGGAATCCTCAGAACTGCCTTTTATTAAAGTAAATTAATATCTGAAAGATAATTTTCACTCTTGTCTTATACATTATACATTATAATTTCTTCAAAGCACTTATATATGTTGTGAACTTACAAAGCAATAATACGTAATGTGCAAAATTTCCATACATCACCCCTCCACCAGTACCTTGCATTGTTGTGAAACATTTGATATACATTACTAAAGAAGATCATCAAAATTATACTATTAACTATGGTCCACAGCTTATATTAGGTATATTTTTACATACACCCCTCTGTTATTAAAACCATGTTTTTGTATTGTACATTTGTAATAGTTAATGAGAGAATATTCTCCTATTTGTAATGTTAACTACTGTCCATCATTCACCATATGGTACACAGTGTTATATGATGCAATGCCTTGTACAATCCATTCAAAATGTATACTGTGTGGGTCTAATTTTCATCACAATGTTGTGCAGTCATGCCCTTGGTAATTTTTATCAATTTTTTCCTTAATTGAATAGAAAAAAATCCCATACTCACCTATTATTTACACTTAGCATTGATATAGTACCTTCTTGGCATGGATGCAATAATATTACATTATTTTTAAAAATTCTGTGAAATTTGTTCAGTTGAAAGAGAGGTATGATCATGGGTCTTGTAAAATTTCTATCATTGTACAAAAGTTATATTCATGTTACAGAAGATAAATGGGGTTCATCTTTTACCAGGTATATTTCTATGTTTAAGTTCATGTTTTTATTTAAAATGAATGAAAAAAATACCTGAATAGCTGTGATAGGTCTCATGATGATTAGTATATTTTATTTCTGTTCCATAATATAAATTTTTACTCATAGACTATCAAAAATATAAAAAATGTAATGTTACCAAAATTACCAATATAGAGAACTAGCAAAGGGAACTAAAAATTAAAGATTATTTCAACTAGATTGTAAAAGATAGCTAATATATGAATCCACATAAGGAATAATAGTTTCACCAGAGATGCTAAGTGAAGTTTTTCCCATGAACACTTTCTTATATTTATTTGCTGGATATTTGGAACTAAAAATGACTCATGTAGAATTTGTAAAATGATATTATATTTCAAGATTTTAACCATTCATGAGGAAAAAGGTAATTCATGAGGTTTAATTCTCCAACTAATTTTGTTTTATCTCACATTTTAAAATTATGATGTAAACAATTTCTAAATATCCCTAAGGTAATAAAGAGCCAAGTGGGGAAAAAAAAAAAAAAACACCTCTGAAATTTCTTAATCTCTTTTTCTCTTGCTCCCAAGCCATGATGCCATCTGATACAGAATATGAATGGTAGATTTATCTTACAGAAACTTGAGAATATAAAGCACGAAGGAGAAGGTGAAATCTGAACAATGTAGGATAGGAATGAGACTTCTAAGGAACAATCATAACATGCAGTTGTAATGAAGGAAATTTTTAAAAAATCCTCCAAAAGTCTAGATATGTTCAATAAGCTGTCTTTAATTCAATAGAATCACCTTTACAGTGACTAAAATGATCCATCAATATTTCTGTGATGTGTCTTAAATTTTGAAGATTGCTTCTTCAGATGCTCAGTTTTCTGAGTCTATAGCCTTATGTATAAGTGCTTGTATTGCCTTGCTATGTTCTAGTTTTTTTTTTTAAAGTCCTATATTGATATTTTTTCAATGGTGATTGGGATGCATTCTGTAGAAGCCCATAACAAAACCTTATCCACCTGTACCCAACAATTGGCAATTCTCATTTTGTTTTTTATTTCATTGATGACTGCTGTCTTTGGTTCCACTTCAAATGAAGCATTGCTCAGTAATCTTCTCATGGCCATGTCCTACTCCATGGTGACCCCACTTATAAACTCCATCATCTATAGCCTGTGGAATAGAGAGATTAATGAGGCACTTGAAAGAAGGTTCCAAAGAAATTTTGGACACCCAAGAAAGGTATTTTAATTAAAATTTATGAAAGAAAGAGATTGAAATTTAATTCATACTTGATATATGTTCTTAAATGGAATCTATCCTTGTCAAATATTATGTTTTGTTTAACATAATTCCTTTTGTTTTACTGCATATGTGATAATCAGCTATAAATTTCTGTGTCCTAGTTTTCAAATTCATAATAATGTGTAATTCATACGTTCTCCTGGAAAATATTCCCGCATTGATAAAAATGTTTGTACAATGTGTCTGATGGTTTGTATCTACAAGTGAATGATGATATCACATGGCGATCAAGGATGAATACATTAACTGATGCCTATACACTTGAGATGATTTCATGGTACTAGATACTGTCACTTTCTAACAGAACAGTGAGTGTTTTGACTAGAATATTCAATGCAAGTTGCATTTTTGGTTTCACCTTTATACAAATCTCTGTAGCAAGCTATAAAGTGTTTAGAATTGAGGAAAACTACAGAATAAGGACATAATAATGTAAGAAAACTGGAAACATGTTAAAGCTGTTTTCCTCATTGAAAAGTGGATCTAAATACCTGTCCCTTAAAACAGAGCATGCTATGGATGCCTTGGATATCTCCATGTGAACTGGCTGTTAAAGAACATCCCATGCTCAATTCATTCAATCTTTCTGCATTATGAAGAACAAGTAATACCTGAGGGAAGTTTATGACAGGGGACATTCTTACCATGGTCAATTGGCTTTACTTCTCACGCACAGTTACCTCCTGTGCTCAGGACCAAGTGTGTTAAGTTGGCAGGATAAAACACCATCTCCAAATAGATTGTAGACTACCAGTACATCCCTTTGCATATTGCCTCAAGTATTTAAAAATATACTCTGGAGACAATCTGATTCTGGTGAGCATGTTTTCTGACATCAAGCACACACTCTGGGCATATATTTGTCCCTGGTAGGGAGGGAACTAGCTTCCAGCACTAGAACACACAAACACTGAGAGCTATGTGGCACTTAAAATATGTGCCTCCATTGACCAATGATTGAGACCTGTTGGCTTTAGGGAAGTTACTCCCACTTGTGAAGCTGTATTTTGATGTCTTTTTTCTATTTGAGTAAAATGTTGCTTCATCTAGTGATGTGTGAAAAATGTTTCATTTGGCCACCCTTACAAGTGCTTTTGATTGGCTTGACATTTCTTTAGGAGTCTTGCTTTCTGATCAACAAATAGGTGTAGTTGACTGGATTGCCAAAAAATAGAATATGCCATGGTAGAAGCTTAAATGATTGTCAGTTCAGCCATCCCAGGGAGGTGTCATTGCCATCAGGTGTGATTGCTTGACCTAGGAGCTTGCCTCACATTGGTCATGTGAGGTGAAGTGGGATGTAGGCAGCATATCTGTTAACAGGCATCAATTAATGCAGCAGACAGGGGCAGAAATGAAGGAGATAGATTCTAGGAAAAGTAGGGCAACTTTGTCCTGGGTCCTGGTCTCCTGCATGTTCCGCTGAAATTATCCAACCCCCCAAATTTCTCTCTGGTTGCAAATGACTTAAAGGAGAGTCTCCTGAGCTCCACCTGGTCTGGGTTGTTTGTAAACTCCAGGTTAGTCCTGTTTGCACTCACACATAGCTAACAATGGTGTTGATAAAATTCAAGCTGTTTTAATTTTTTGTTTTGTTTTAGACAGAAAATATGGAAATTAAGAGATTTGTATTGACAGAAACCAGGAAAGGATATGTGGCTTTAGGTGGTTTGTATTTTCAATGAGGACATATTGCAGATTAACTTTTTTAGGGCTGAGAATTGCAGTTTGGGAAAGTTAGTTACTGAACTTCTGCAAAATACATTTTGCCCCTATTATACAGGACAACCAAAAATTTAGAGATATGAACAAGCTCAAGACACTTTTTGTTTGGGTTGCTGTGAGCATGAGAGTGGTTTTCCCAACTGTGGAAGATGACCCGAAAATTAAACCCAATGGAAAGCTGTGAGTCTATAAATGACCTTAAGGTAAAGGTGATTGACACTTGGCTATAGTAGTCTTCCTCATGACTGGATGTCGCTGAAACTCTTGGACAGCATTGGAGACATTCATGAAAGAAGACATATTTCAATTGAAGAGCTGTTTTCCCTTTTTCTGCTCTCAAGGATGATGGTGGGGAAAGTGGTGAGAAAGCTCCACCTTAATGTCCCCTTCTGGGGTAGAAATAATGGGAAGTGACAACTATCTTCACTGAGACAGATCAGTGGAGATGGGACACCATAGCTGAGAAATTGGAGGTTGCCCTACAAGGAGTACATAAAGTGGACCCAAACAGCAACTGGAGAAAGAAAAGGATGGAGCCAGGCCTAATCACTGGGCAATGTGGCTTTGGTTAAAAATGCTAAAGATAAATACAGCAAAATTTAATGGAATTCCTGTGAAAGAACTCAACCAACACTGTTGGGAATAAAGGGGTCCCTCTAATTTAGGGTTTAAGACCCTAGTATGGTCCATAAAGGATTAGGAAAAAGAAAGTTTGATGTAAGAAAAAAATTTAGAGTTAAGCATAACCAGCCTGTGAGTCTCTGGACAAAGTCCAAAATAGGGGAGGAGAAAACAACAGTTAATAAGTCCTCACTGCACCTGAACAGAACAATAAGGAAGATAATTCTGACTGTGAGAATGCTGTGTTTGGTAAGAAGGAAGATCCCACATGACCATACCCTGATATTATTCCTATAAAAAATGACTAAGCATGGGAATAAGGTCTCAGGATCCGTCCTGGGGATTGACAGCCTTATGCTCCTTTTTGGGTAAAAGGGAAATGGGGGTAGATCCAGAAATTAATGGGTCTAATAGATACAGGGAGCAAGTGGCAATAATTTAAGGGACCTCAGGGGCAATGGTATACTAGTGACTTAGGGAACTTAGAGTGGACTCATTGACACATGACAGGCAAGGACACAAATGCTAGTAGGTGGGGCAATTTTGGTATTTCAGGTGCCTCTGATCATGGTCCCCAATGCTGAGTGCATTATAAATGTTGATATTTCACTGTCTGTGTCATTGACTAGTACCATCAAAGACAAACAGAATTTACTGTCACTGGCCAATCCAACTACTAATGGAGAGGATAAATAGTTGATAATCCTCTGTGGTCAAAGGAGACAACATATGCCACACCTGGACATTCATTTAACTCCTCTAGTTAAGCCCCCCCCCCCAAGGCAGCCACTTTTAAATGCAGCTTCCAACACAAGCCGGTTGTAAAGGCCATGCAACAAACAGTGGGAGAACTCTGTCATTAGGACGAATGTGCCCTTCTAGTCCTGTAAAATTACAACTTTTGGAAACAAATATCTGCAACAGGGAGCACTAATCCTTCAGGTTTTGGAGAAACAGAATACTCAAGACAGCCACTACATACATCAACATGAAATGTCAAAATTTAGCCTGTTATTGGGGCTTAATGGAGACCAAGCATTTAAACACTGACATCCTTAATAGATATAACTCTAAGACAAAAACTTCCCATCCTCTCCTAGGTACTCACTAATCCTACTAATAAAGTAGGAGAGGCTCCACAAATCTCCATCATTAAACAGAAATGCCATATCCAAGACTAAGGCAGACTGGGGTCTCAGGCAGTCAGCCTACTGCACAAGCAAACAGTTGTTTTATCAGAGGAAAAGAAAGAGACTGCAGGAGCTGCTCCTGTCCTTCACATGGTAAAGTGTGACCCTGTGGTTTGAAAGTGTCCCTGATAATTATAATGCTTGGTTCTCAGATATATTTTCATAAGTTCAGGCTAATGGAGTCCATTGAGTTCCTGTGGCCATCCATCCCAATGATGGTCACTTACTGACTGAGAGTGAATGAGGCTATTCTGCCAAATGGGTGAGGATTGTGCAGTCCACTCCAGCGACAACTCCTACCTACATATTTACAGACTCATGGACCACTAAAATGGACTAGCCGTGTAGATCCATGACTGGTGAAAAATGATTAGACTATTAGAAGCTCCCACATGTGGGGCCAGAGAATAAGGAAACAACTTATGAGTTGGGAACGAGAAATATTCCTCAACCATTTTGATGCCCAAGGAAAAAGGACAATTAAGGGAGAACAAAAATAAAATTTGTGAACTGACAATGCATGCACATAAAAGGTTGCCATATTTGTTTGCTAGGACATCACCACATGGGACATGGAAGCCCACCTCAGATACAAGGATGAGCCAAATCACAAAGACTTACTCAAGGGGAAGTAAAACCAAAGATGGAACACCCTTCTGTGAGTCCTGCAAATGAAACCAGTGCACACAAGGTGGTCAACTGGGACAAAACAGCTGGGCTTAGGCAGCTATTAATGTGGTTGGCAGCTCAACAACATAAAACCTTTGCCCCTAGACTTGGATTGACACATGTCTCCATGTCATGTATTCCATGTATAGTACAAGTCCCAAGCACCATCTTGATGCTGTGAGTAGGATTGCAGTCTTAGAGAAAGACCTTTCACTTTTCTTCAGAAACCAACTAAATTCCAATCAAATCAAGATACATCATTTACAGTGCAAGCCAACCCAAAATGGGATCATAGTTCTTTATTTCTTCCTATCATCCCCAAAACAAATGGAAAAATAAAGCTTTAAAACAGAACTCTCAACCATAACTAAAGGCCTTCAGAAGACAAATTACCAATTGGTACTTTCATATAATTGAATATACTTAGACATTCAACATGGCACTCCACAGAAAGGATATACTGGGTTTAGATGGTGTGTTATGCAAGCAATCTTCTGAATAGGCTAGCTGACTACATAACTGGACTACCTGTACATTCCTTCCCTTACTGACTGGGGCATATTTAAATATTCATTGGAGACAGATCTGGTGTGCCTGTTTTATGACATCCAGCTCATGCACTGGTCATGTGGATGGGAACTGGGTTTCTCCATCAAGACACACAAACACTGGACAAGGCTGCTTCATTTAAAATATGTCTCTGCATTGGCGATGGGTTTAGACACCCTACCTTTGGGAAAACGTGATCCTAGTGAAGCTGAAATACTATATCTCTTCTCTATGTAGTAAAACGTTTCTCCATCCATTGTGATGCCAGTCTTACTTCAATTGGTGACCTTGCACTATGTTGGAGTGGCTTGAATTTTTTTAGAATGTCTCTTCTTCTGACCCACAGATTAAAATATAGCAATAAATAGAATTCGGATTTTCCATGCAGAATAGCAGATATTTCTTATATTATATGATACATTTCCTACCAAACATGTGTAAAAACCTAACCCACAATAGGGAAATAGGCTTTTTAAAAATTTGGATTCTCATCAGCTGAGCCAGCATTCTGACAGCTACATTAGTCATTTTATAACTCAAAATTGAATCCCATAAAAGTTACCTTTTTTCTTAAAATTTTATCTAGAATAGTTTCAACACTAAGGAAGAAATATGCATGTAACTTCAGCAAAATACACCAACTGGAAAAATAAAGTTCTATTTCTTCATTCTTTAAATTTTCTCTCTACAAGCTGAAATTATATTTTATGGATTTCTGAAGCTCTATAATGGTATTTCCTTTTTTTTTTTTTAAAGATTTATTTATTTTATTTTATTTATCCCCCCCTTGCTGCTTGTGCTGGTGTGTCCATTCGCTGCGCGTCCTCTCTGTGTCTGCTTATCTCCCCCACACTGCGAGGTCTTGCCGCATCAGCCCACGGGCGCCATGCGAGCCGGCCTGCCCTCACAAGGAGGCTCCGGGAAGCGAACCCGGGGCCTCTCATATGGTAAACGGGGGCTCTATCCATTGTGCCAAACCCGCTTCCTGCCGTGAGGTTGCTGCATCAGCCCACCACACTGCCCAGGCCAGCGTGACCTCTCAAGGAGGCCTCGGGACGCGAACCCGGGCCTCCCATATGGTAAACGGGGGCTCCATCCACTGAGCCACACCCGCTTCCCAGTGGTATTTCTTTTTTATTAGATATATTGTGTGTTTACAAAAAAAATGCATAAATACAGAGTTCCCATATACCACCCTATTATTAACACCTTGCTTTGGTGTGGTACATTTGTTACTATTGATGAAAGCACATTTTATAATTGTGCTATTAACTATATTCTATCTTTTGACTTTCAGGTTCATGGAAAGTGGTTCTTAATTCCAAATGTTCATGAGTTACTGTAGCAGATAGATGAAATGGTCCAGGAATGTGAAAGGGTGGATATTTATGGAAAAGGACATTCACCAAAGACTCTGTTCCCTCTCTTATAGATGCCTCCTGCCAGTTTCATGGTGATAAAATCCTATACTTTATTATAACCAAATAATTATTTGTGTGTTTTCATTTTTTTTAATTTAAGTTCTGAGTTATCAAAACCATCATGCATACTATATAGGATTCCCATACATAACCCCACCAACAACATCTTACTTTGTTGGGACACATTTTTTATAAATGATGAAAGAACAGTGTCATAATATTATTGCTATACATAGCTTATATTTGGTGTATTTTTCCCACAGACAATCCTTTTATTCACACCAAGTATAAATATTGTATATTTGTGTATTTCTGATAGAACATTCTCATATTTGTAATGTTAACAGCAGTCCACCATTTACTACAAAGTTCACTGTGTTATACATCCCTTGCTTTGTACAATACATTCAAAGTGTACAGTCAGGGACTTTCAGTTGCATCACAGAGTTATGCTGTCTTTAGCTCAGACCATTTTAGAAAATTTTCATTACTCCAAAAGGAAAAATCCCATACCAACTTACATATCCCATTATTGTACGTTAACATTGTCATTGCTGTAAGGATATTAATTTTTTATAGTCTATATGTTACATTAGTTATATTTTCCCATATATATTTCTGTATTCTTAAAAAATAGATAAATGGGACATCCTCAAAATTAAACACTGTTTTTACTTCAAATGGATTTATTAAAAACATGAAAAAGCAACCTACACATTGGGAGGAAATTTTCAGAAACCATATGTATGTTAAGGGTTTGAGCACCATAATATATAAGAGATCATACAACCCAAAGATAAAAAGACAAGCTACCCAATTAAAAAGTGGGAAAAGACTTGAAGAGAAATTTTTCTAAAGAAGAAATACCAATGGACAAAAAGCACATGAAAGGATGTTCAACATCACTAGCTACTAGGGAAATGTAGATCAAAACTAAAATGAGAAGTCATTTCATGTCTTACAGAATGGCAATTATAAAAAAGATTAATAAAAAACACCCCAGAAAACCAGGAGTGCTGGAGAGGATGTAGAGATATGAGAATGCTCCTTCTCATACTGTTTATAGGAAGGGAAAATGTTGCAGCATTTGTGGAGGACACTTTGGCAGTTCCTCAGAAAGGTAAATATAGAACACCCATGTAATCCCACAATCCTGCTAGTAGAATATATTTAGAAGAATTGAAAGCAAGGACCTGAACTGACATTTGCACAAAGATGTTCATAGTGGCATTATTCACAAATGCTAGAAGATAGAAAAACCAATTTCCATCAAACAATCAATGGATAAACAAAATATGGTATATACATACAATGGAATATTATTTGGCTGTATGAAAAAATGAACTTGGGATATAAATATGTCAAATGGATGAACCTTGAGAACATTACAATGAGTGAAATATACTTCTATTTCTAAGCATGTCTGTTAATTAATGTAGGTTACGTCAATCAAGAAATTTAAGTATTTCTAACATGAATAGTTTTTCTAGTTTTTTTTTGTATGTTTAATAGCTAAATTAATTTTTACCTCAACATTCAGAAGATCATTTATCCTTGCATATTTTTGACATATTTGTACTTTAATATTACATTATGAGGAATAATCTTCAAATCTCTTTACACCATCCAAAACAACCCTTTTAATGTTTAATATAATGTATATATGCATATTTATTTTTCCATAGCACTATAGCATTCATAAATCTGTAATTTATTTTATGATTAGTAAAATACAAATGCAAAATCCTACTTTTTATATTTGAGTATATTAACTTTGGTTATGCATTTCCCACTTTTGCTGATAGTGTCTCCATACATTTAAATTCACTCAAAAATATTTGCCTAAAATGCTTTGTATTTTTAGGTATTAGTTTAAAGTATGACAGAAGAAACTGAAAGCTGTTTAGGATCTCCATTCCTTGTTATCAAAAGTCTGGTTGGCATTTGTTTTTGATTTGTACGATGGAGTGGCCATAATTTGATCTGGGTTTTTTCAATGTCCAATTAATTTTTATAGCATGAATATTTCCACTCAGTTTTCAATTCAGGAAAAGCTACTTAAGTTTTCTAATAACAATATTCTCAGTTTCTATTTCAATAGAGAATTACCTTCAGATATTTTTAAGTATGCTCATGGCAGCTGATGGAAGGGAGAATGTTTTTGGCATCAATATTATGAGGCTAAGCAAAATCTAAATCAACATAACAGGGTTGAAGCTTAGCCTCTCAGTCTAAGTATTAAATGATCATTCTCTCTGCAAATGGCTCCATATTTCGGAGTTGTAAGATATCAAAAATAAATCCCATTGTTAGAATAATAATGTCTATAATAGAATCATCAATTGTATCAAATATGCCACACTAGTAAAGGATGTTGTTAATGTGAGAAAGTGTCTGGGGAGGGGGTGGGACATATAGGAATCCTCTTTTTTTTTTTTATAACATTTATGTAATCTAAAGTTTCTTTAGAAACACAAAAAAGTAAGCAATCTCATTTTCTATTTCTATTTATATTATTACCTAAGGGTTCTTCTACTGTTCACTAGGCAACAATTTGAATACATTGTTTTCTAACTGAATAAATATCAATTCATGAATGCCATCTCATTGTCTTTACCACTGAGGATGATAAATTTTGTGTTTATTGCACATAATACTGGTGATGTCTTCATCTGGAAAAAAGATAAATGTATTTTCTTGCACTAAAAGTCTACTGATTATTTCATGGAGAATATAGCATAAATATGTTTATTGAATATGCTTAATTTATCTCTTTATATATCTATATATTTTGAATAAATAGACAGTTGACTGGAACATGTTTGGATCTTGTCCACTTGATCTATGCACGAATTTTTTATTCTACCATTGCTGTATTGAACACAATTACACTTGCCCTCAAGTCTTTTCTGCCACCTCTTCCTTACATTAATATATTTCTTTCATGGCTTCATGTTTTGTTCTACTCTTTGGCAAAGATTAGAAACATTACCTCCACACATACTTATACAAACAAGAAAATTTGCAGTTAAAATTTGTCAGAGAAGGAAGTACAAAATGCTCTAGTGGTCTAGTGAATTGCTCAAACCCAACTGACAAGGTCAGCACTTTTCCTGTAGTCATTGGTTGTTCTGTGGTTTAGGACAAAATCTTGAGTAGTGTTAAATGTATATCAGGAGCTGATTCTCAAATACCGAGAAGTTAAGGATGCACTACTTTGTTCCAGAAGCATAGGGCAGTGCTCTCATTCTATATTCTATTTGAGACTTGGGTTGATTGTTCTCCATCAGCATGGGTTTCAATGTGGAGAGCGGTAGACAACAGAAAATGGAAAAGAATTTTGAATAATCAAATCTCACTGCACTGAATATTGATGGTTCAATCTAGCATAATGTACATAACAAAATTCATACACTTCACTTAAAATTGTTTGTATCAATTAATACACACCTCAATAATGTTTGAGACTTCCCTTTGCTCAACTTCCTTATTAATAGTTATAGTCAGCTCTTTCAAATGATTCTTGTGTGCTTAGTGTATTCAACTGTGTTTTAAATTTCAAAGTAATTTAAAATTAATTTACATTTTTTATTGATGAGTACATTTCCCCAATTTGTTACATGGAATTTTCAGTTTTCTATATATTTTGAGGAAAAGAAATTCTCAATTCTAATAAAATCAATTATTTCCATTGCAGTTTTCATTTTACTTCTTATATGATATATACTTACCTAGACTGGTATTTAGACATTATCCAATGTTAGTCTCTAAAGCCATTATGGTTTTGACTTTCATATTCATTCCTTATTCCGTATTATAGGTGCGTAATGAGAGGTAGAAGTGAATTTTTGTTATTATCTAAAAATAACAACTGTTCTAGAGCCATTAATTGAAAAGTACAAATTTTTGAAACTAAACTATCACTACCACATTTGTCATATAATGTGTTCTGAAATTATCAATAATGAGCATTTCTGTATCTGTGCTCTTTATTCTATTTCATTGGATTCTTTATTTCTGCATTCACACCACTTATATTCAAATGAATATAATGCAAATTATATTTGGGGAAATTATAATTAAAATTAAATAAATATGTATATAGTTCTTGACATGCTTCAAGGAATGCACATTGAAATAGTTGAATTCATATGAATTTTTTAAAATTGCTATACTTTCTTACAATATTCAAAGCATTAGGGAAACAATTCTTGGCAGGTGTTATGTATCCATTAAATATTGGATAATATTAATTTTATGCATAGAATTTTGTATTTAGTAGGAATTAAAATCAAGTAGCTTTCAGCTAAATAGATCAATTTAATTGATATGTGTTTCATATGATTGTTTTATTATCAGATGGAAATTTACACCTTTTAGGGAACCAATATTCAATATTGATGAAATTATAATCAATATATTTCAGAAGTTAAGTCCAATTGCAAATCAAATTATTGCCATTAACTTTAAGAACATGAATAATTATTACTGAATATTAGATTATTTTTTGAAGAATGCTGTATCTTCATGAGGAGATGATGATGGACAACCGCCATCCCAGGGAATGGAGAGAGTCTGCAGCTGCAGGCAGGATAGTCCCATCCATCTTATCCTTGGGATATAAGTCCCCTCTCAATTGGATGTGGAGTGGACATCACCATCCCAGACTTCTCAGGACTGGGGGAAGAGCTATGGACTGGAATGGACAAACTGTTATGCTATTATAGACATATTGTGATTCAAGTAATGGAAGAAATTATGACATTGATGTGGAGCCAGTGGCCACTGGATGTTCTGGGGGCAGGGAGAGGGAAAAGCAGGTGTAATATAGGGGCTTTTTTGGGACTTGGGAATTGTCCTGAGTGACACTGGAACGACAGATATAGGCTATTTTATATCATCATATAGCAGGTAGAACTGTGTGGGAGAGAGGGTGGTATACAATGTGAACTATGGTCCATGCTTAATGGCAAAGCCCCAGGATATCTTTATTCATTGCAGGTGATCTCTCCCATTAATGAATGATGTTTATGTGAGAGGTTGTGGGAGGTGTGAGAGGTGTGGCATATGGGAATCCCTATAATATTTGTGTAACATTTATGTAATCTAAGTATCTTTAAAAAATTTTTTTTTAATTAAAAAAAAAGAATGCTCTCTCTTTCTAAATGTAATCATTATTCTCCAAGGTACTTTAGCTATATATTGTTAATTGAATATGTAAGAATTTACTATATTCCAAATCATATTTTGATTTCAAAGAGTATTCACAAAATATTCTTAACATAAGCACCCTGTGTGCCCTAGGATTTAACATGTTTATCTCTCTTTCAATAACTTTCTTCCATCTTAGAGAGACTCACTCTCACATTTGGAAATGCAAGTTCATTGCATGTGTACATGCAATTTTATAAATATAGCCTCATGAGTTTTATTATTAAAAATATCCATGACCCTTAGGAGATGACCCTTTCTGCAGTACCCTTTTTAAGAGAAGAAAATAGAGTATTGGTTCATTAATAGAAGATTGATTCACTTGAGATTCTTTTACAGAAGAAAACTGATGAAAACTAAGGCATGTGGTTTTAAGAGTCAACGTATGAGAACTTTTTTTAATAACATCTTTTCACTTTGCCATGCAAACCTGTAACATCCCATATGGAAACTGCCCCAATAATCTGGACAAAGAATGTGGGCATTGAATGTACTTCAAATCATAGCCAACACAAAATGAACATGTGCTTTAAATGGGAAATCTTTGATGTTCACAGCACTGACAAAAGTGTTTGGATTATTGCATCACAAATTACTCTTAGCTTGCTAATACAACATCACATGATTTTCCAAATAACTGTACCAATTTATGTAAACTCACAAGCAATATTTCCACATATCCTTTGCTCTGCATCCTAAAAAAAATTAATGTATTTAGATTTTTTTTAATCCAAACTTTTCAATATGTGGAAGTAAAATGTGCATACAGTTTTTGTTTTTCTTTAAACCAATGCTGCCAAATATACTGTAATTTGTTAAAATTAAAAAGATATCTGTGCTTCCTCTTCTTAAAATTCCTTTCTAGAACTTAAAATGTGCATGTATTTTTAAGTAGTTGATAACTTTGTTGCATATAGAACTGTATGTACCCCAGAAAAAAACATTTTTTCAAAGTTAAGGCAATACATTTCGTGTGAACCCATTAAAGGTAAGAAACTTTGATGACAATACATAAGTTAAGGTGTGACATTCCACATTCAGGAGAAGTCATCAAACTATTACTAGAATGCTTTATGAACATAATGAAATTCAGACTCAGGGAGAAAATTTCACGGAAGCAAGAAGCTGAAATAAATGAAATCGGGAAGACAAAGGAGAGTCCAACGGATGCAGTCATGTGTCTAGCCATGTGATAGAGAGCCCAAGGATCTCCATCAGCCATTCATAGTGAAGAAAGCATAGCCCTGATGATGCCTTGATTTGGACATTTTCCTGTAATCCAGCTATAAGCAAATAAATTTAAAATTTTTAAGCCGAAATATTTCATGGTATTTGGTTTAAGCAGTCAAGAAACTAAAACAGAAATCTAATTCTGTGACTTTGCATTGGTTCTAGAGAAGAAATAAAATTATTTAATGCAATCAACTGCACAAGAATGTTTCCATTATGTGTATTTTTGCATATTTTCCTCCTTCTCTCTCTTCTTCCTGCTTCTAGTCCTCCTCTACCCTCTAAAAATTTTCTTCAAGCTTCTGAAGAAATCTTAAATATTACTTTCCCTGTTTATCTCTCATAATCACTTCATACATGTAGTATCACGAGAAAGGGCAAGTGGGCATTCAAGAGTGGGATACTTGATATTTCTAATTTATTTCACAAATGTATTTCATATATTTCCAGTTAAGTTTGTATTTTTAAAAAATTCTGTCTCTCAATTGAAATGAATAAATATGTCTTTCTTAGGAATATAAAGGTAATTTTTATTTGTAATAATTATCCCCAAATTCATGTTTTCTCTTCTTACCAGATATTGGCTATCCTAATTCAGTCTTTTTGTCATGGCTCTATTTTATTCTACTTTCCAAAGAGTTACCGTTTTTGTCTTTAGTTCTGAAAATTTTCTACACAATCATTTCCTGTCTTGCATTTCACTTTTTTCAACAATCATATTTGTAAACTCTGAGAAATTTATTGTTTACTCAGTATCCCTTTGTCTTTTTACTTTGAATCCTTTTCTTCCTTCATTAAATATAAATATATCATTCTGTGTTTATTTAAATGTGGTACTTTAATAGCCTTTTCATTTGCATAAGATATTTTTCATAGTTATGTGACAGGATAAAAATGTATTTTCATTTGTGCTTATATCATTTAAATACTGAACTTGAAATTTATTTCCTTGTATAGGAAAGGAATGTGCCTTGATTATGGGTTTGCTGTGATTTGGGGTTTTAAAGGAAACCATGACTCCAGCAATGCTATTTGTGTAAACTGTAAACTGGCAAATTGACTTGAAAGAAATGTTTAAGAGAGCATCTGAGAGTTCCATAAATTCCAATGGAGAAAGAATATTAAATAATCACTCAAAAAAAAAAAATTCTGTAGTCCATTTTTCTTTTTCACTTCCTTTAGGGTAGTGTAGGTGCTGTTTGGAACATGTATGCGTACCTGATGCCCACATTCATGTATGATGATTCACTATGGATAGTTAGAGTCACATCACTTTACAACTTCTCCCAAGAATTACACAATCTAACCCATATATTTTAACCCCTTAAAGTTATTTTTAACTGTTTGTTTTATATTAAAATTGATTATTAGTATAGCATTTCAATTAACCCAGAAGAAATGTATCAGCTACTAAAATGCTATAACCACAAACACCAACAGACACACACTTACACAGACTTACAGAAACACACACACATTTGTAGATACAAGAGTTAGAGAAAGAATGATTTAAATAGATGATAAATATAGGAGCCAGCTGCATACAATGAGAATCTGTGACCTTAAAATGAGCCCAGAATTAAATTTTATTGTTCCAAATGAATGTTATTATTATATAAAAATCAGTAATATATCAAATGACAAAGTAGCATGAACAATAAACATGCAGAAATCTGAAATACAAAGGTAATTTTTCTAGACCATTCACAATGTTTATATAAAATTCCAAAGATATATAATAAATTGGTAAAATTAATAATGGTATGAAATTAAATTATTCCTATTTATACCCTATACTTTTATATTTATTTATTCAATACATATTCTTCTCACTTCAGAAACATAGCCTTGGATTTTACTAAGCAATTAGTATGTAAATAACTGTGAAAATATGGCCATCTCTCTGCTTTCAAAATAATTCTTTACAATAGTTTATATTCATCCCAACTTCAGAAAATTGCATTATTTTCTCAATTTTCTGAAAATCTGTGTCATATATTTATTGTATGATTGCCTTGTCCAGCCTCTTTAAAATGACATTGTTAAATTACTAATTTGGCAAATCAATATACACTATGCAAAAAATGTACATTGATTACTTATTATTTGTCGCAGTATATAATGCTTTCTTTTTACCCTGATACATTTTTTTTTCTTTCAAATACATTTAATTTCAAAGTTGCATTCATTATTTCCTCAGTTTAAGATAACCCTGAGAAAAATATTTTAAAATGTTTCATTTTCTGAAGCAAAAGTTGGCTGTATTCTATAGTTTTTGCTACATAGAATTCTTACTTTTGATCCTTTAAAGTGTCATCATGAGGAATGTTTTGTTTATCTATTTGAAAACCATAGATATTTTAAAAATATGCAGTGGAATTAATGCATTTCTGTAAAATTTTTTATGACTTTTAAATAATCTCATTTGACTCAAAATATGAACATATAGTATGGATTGAAATATTATACTGTGAACACTATCCATTAAGCTTATATTTTATTTGAACATTTTTATATAATTATTTTAATTTATTTCTATTCATACATTCATTGTGAATTCCATAAAGGTAATCATTTTTTACATTTTTAAAAACTTCTTTTCATATCAAAGTTAAGTTGCAAACATCAGTACTCTTCACCTTTAAGCAACGAGGAAACATATATTAAAATGAAGTTAATATTTGGAATGTGGTTATTTTTTATTGTGCATGATTTACAAACACGTGAAAGCATGATATTGAAATTCATATATTTCAATTTAATAGGAAAAATATTAAACCCCTGTAAAACAAAACCCTAAAAAGTTATCTCATAATACCTTCAGCCCAGAGATTTTCCTTTTCTCTTCCTAGTATATCCATATTTTTCACCTAATTCCAAAAGGAAACTCCTAGACTTTTTACTTAATCATTTATTTTACCATATGAACATTTATGATTATCTAAATCTTTATATAATTTAAATCATTCAGTATTCACTTTCTTGTACAAGGGTATTTTTTTTTTTTAACTCAAATGATTGTTTTTTTAGATTCATTAATGAAGGTGGCTGTATCAGTATTCTGTTCCTTTTTAAAAAGGGGTAAAGTTATATTTGATAAACAAGTCACAGTTTATTAATATTCTACATGTTAATACTTGTGCGGTACAAAATTTTTACTTATTATGAATAAAGCTCTGTGGACATTGTTGTACATGTTTCTTTGGATATTAGTTTTCATTCATGTTGGGTATATAATGATAATTGAACCTGCAGGTTCATAGTCTCTCTAATAATCAGTTTTTCACAAAATTGCTTGTCATTTTTAAAAGTATATAACATCTCACAATACCACAAAATTCATGAAAAGTTAATTCTATCAATCTCATAATCATTGCTTAGTAATTCCAGATTTGTTAATTTAGAGTTTTGATACAGGTTTAATGAAATGGAATCGTGGTTTTATCGTTTCCCTAAAATGTCATTGTGGTGTTATTTACCATTTACCTTGAAACTATATCGAGATGGGTTATATGCCTAATCAATAAATGTGTCTCTATGAATTTAGAAAGATTTAATTACTCAAAGTATGTTCTCTGACCCCAACAGAATTAAATTAGACATCAGCACCCACTAAATTTAGATGTTAAAAGTCATAAATTTGTACATCCTGTGATTTAAAATTTTGAATGAAATTTAAAACATTTTCAGTTGAATAATAATGAATGTACAATATATAAAATGTGGTAGAAGAGGAATAAAAGAGTTTTTGGAGAAAGGTTTATAATTCTAAGTGTTAATATTAGAAAGGATAAAGGTTTAAAGACAATGATCAGGAAAAGAATAACAAAATGATATTCCATTAAGGAGGAGAAATAAAATAGTAAAGGAAAAAAGTAGAAAGCAATGATATGGCAAAGAAACAAATAGGAAAACATGGCAAAGCAAAGGATTTTTCTTAATTTCAAATATATTAACTCCTACCTACACTTATCAGGAATAAAAGCAAATGTAAAAAATTTCCAGTATGAGGAATGAAATATGGGCTATTATTGACAGACATTGTGGATGTTTTTGTATCTTTTTCTCTTCTTATGTTCCTCCTCTTCCTTGTTATCCTACTCCTCTTCATTCCAAATGATTTTATCCTAATTCAAAATCATGAAGATATCTTCCAAATGATTGTAATATTTTTTGTCAAATATTATTAGTGAATTCACTTAGCTATGATTTTGTGTAGGCCATAGGAAAGAAATTAAGTTACATATTATCTCATATGAATAATATTATAATCCAATTGTTCTGCTAACATTTACCAACTTATACACGCTATTCTCAATGCAGTACCTCACTTTGTATGTCACTGTTGCATATTTGTGTGCATCCTTTGTTGTGTTGTTTAGTTCTCTGCTTTTGTCTCATGTTACAAAGATTACTTACTAATATTTTATACAAAAAATCCTTTCTTCCTCTTTTTTTAAAGAAATGGAACAGCCAATTATCAAAATTATCCTGAATGGTATTGGTGCCTAAATAGCCAGATACAGCCTAAAAAGAAAGAAGCTGGTGGATCCTCAACACCAGACCTCAAATCATACTACCTAACCAGAGTGGCCAAAACCATAGGTCACTGTAACAAAGATAGACATATAGACCAACGGAACCGAATTGATTGCCCTGAAAAAGTCTCTCATGTCTATAGAAAATTGTCTGTTAGGAAATCCTTCTAAATTTATTCTCCTATGAATTGTTTATGCTAGTTGGGCTTCATATGAATGTTAGGGTCAATTAGTTAATATATCCGAAGAAAATCTGTTGTGATTTTTATTTGAATGCAATTTTATAAATAAGTATAGCTGTTACCTTTATAATATTTATTCTTCCATTCCTTAAACATGGCCTTTGCCTCAATTGATCTAGTTCTTTAACATCTCTCAATGTAAGTTTACCACAAGGTCTGGTATATCTCTTTTACATATCTCTGTGGGAGGAGAGAGAGAGAGAGAGAGAGAGAGAGAGACAGAGACAGAGAGAGAAAGAGAGGGGCAGAAAGAGAGAGAGAGAAAGGGAGAATTTTATTCTATTTTCAATGCTTTCTTTTAAAATGTTGTTTTCTATATTTTCCTAGTTTATACAAGCTTCAAATTTCTTTGTTGGTTTGATTCAATCACTTACCTTCTCAAAGCCTATTCCAATAGCATTCTTGTATTATCTGTTGAGATACTTTTATCTTATATTAGAAATTGTATATACCTCTAGTTGCTGTTCTTTTTTTCTTTTCTAACTATCATACATTTCATTTACTTTTTCTTGCCACACTATGTTACTTCATAACGATGGTGAGAGCAGGTTTTTGGGGGGAGGTGATCTGTTTCCATATCAAAGGATATTTACATCATGCATATATTAATTTTTATGATGGTTGACATAAGATAATTTATTTATGTAGTGCTACTTTTTTCAGGGAAAGAATTTTTAATTTCTTTTATTTGCTGAAATCTTTCCATTTGAATGAGTATTTTATTGTAACAGAAATATTTTCTGCTTCCACAGCAATGATGCTATAAATTTCTCCTTTAAATTCTGTTATGGATTACTGTATTTAATTTTACAATTTTACACCACATATTTTTCTGAGATATTTAAATATAAATTGGTCCATATAATTATACCACTAATGTTTTAAAAATGTTTACTTCATGCAGCCATTTTTGACATACCTAAATTATTGAACATATTCTCATCTATCCTATCAAAACCAATTTCTGACAACTTTTCTTAGACAGCTTTATAAACTCCTTCGCTAATTTTTAGTATGGACCTTATATACCTCTTGTACACTGGTCATGTGACTTCCTCCATTTTGTATTCTCCTGACGTGGGACTGTCAGATTCGCTTCATTCATGTCATAGCCTAAGATAGTGGAAAACGTCTAATAGAGTACTTGACATTTCTGACTTTTCTGTTCCTCCTAATATCATTCATATTTTCCTTGTTAAGATCTTCTATTTTAGAATTCACTCTATTTTTCTGCTTTTAAACATCATACCTAAGTATGGAGAACAATTTATTCCCATGTATCTCATTTCAAAAGGAGGTTCCCATATTCCTTAGTGAAAGTTATTTTCTAATATCCTTCCCTCCCTTTCTCTGTTTTATTATTCTTTCCAAATATTGGTTCTAAAAATTGATCCTCTTTGCATGTATCATTTTCTTCTTCTTTCCAAATGGTGACCTTTGCAGGTCATTAACTGAGGTTCCATGTATAATAATTTCCCCTCCTTTTTTGGATTTATTTTAAAAACTCTCTATATAAGGTTTGAAAGATGAATTTTTTCTCATTATGCCTTTTTCATTTTTGCACCCTCTTATGCTTTAAAGGTTTGAATGCGTGTGCATGTGTCTGTGTGTGTACATGATAGCCATGTACATAAACATGATCATATCCAAGTGTATTGAATTAGGTTATTTTACAATTGCCTCTTAATTTCTATGAAAAAATCAACTTCATTGATGTAAGAACTTGTGTATTTATTTTCTTCTGTGTGTGTATATTTATAAATCTAATGACTCTAAATAGTCTCCTTTTATATACGTGGGCTGACCTGCAATTATGGGTTTCTTGTAATTTTTGGTGTAATAAAATTAATTATTTATACAATGATGTTATATACAGAAACAGTGAAATGATAAAAATGACTTTCAGGTAATTGTGGAGATAGCATATAACTGTCCCCAAAAGATGCAAAGTGAGAAAGGCCCCTAAATAATCACTAAAAACAAATGTAACTTCAACATCCTTTCTCTTTTATTTATTTAATTATTTATTTAACTCCATTTACTTTAGGATTACTTCTGGTACTCTTCTGGAAGTCAAGTCTCATGTTCAAATGGAATGGGGAGGAGTTGTCTCCTAAAAGAGCTATTCAATTTATACATTCATTCAATAGTCTTGTGAATAGTCATTTCAGTCTACCTTTTGACAACCATTAATGTCTCACACATATTTGCTTTTTGAGTTACACATCTTAAGCATATTTTCAGCTATTACAACCATTAACATTCTCTTATTCATTCTTAAATATTTCAAAGAAGTCAAAAAATATAAAATTGTCTCCTGTTAAAATCTTTAACTGCACACTCATTCACAGCCTCATGAACGTTCAAATACACACATGCCTCCATGTGATAGATATATTCCAAGAAATAGATAGATAGATAGATAGATAGATAGATAGATAGATCAATCATAGAAAATAAAAAGATAGAGGAAATGATAGAATGTGAGAGGGATGATATATATCAGGGGTTCTTAACCATGGGTCTGTGAGCTTGAATTGAAATTCAAAAAAACATTATTCTTCTTGGGGCATGTTGGTACAGATGTGATATATTTATTAAATAATACACAGTATAGTGTGGTTTTAGTAAGGGGTCCATGGTTTTGGCCTAACTTGCAAAGGCATCCATGGAAAAAAATGGTTAAGTACCCCTGATGGGTTCTTATTATAAATTATTAGCAGATGCATTTATTTATTTATGATTATTTGGTATGAACATGAGTATTCAATAGAATTTTATTGCTCTAAGCTCAAACAATTTTATAATCTATAATCTAGAAAATAATAGAAATAAATATATGCATGAACTTTAAACACATAAATGATTATTACAAACCAGTTTCTAAGTATATATAAATTAAGAATATATATAAATAAAATGATAGAATTAGTATTCTATTAAATATATGGATGGCACCTGGACAAAACTTTTAAAATAAAATAGTCATTATTATACCTTTTTTGTATATTTACTCAAATTATTTCCAAATATTTAAAATTTGCCCTATATA